>UFQX01000124.1:53992-115876 GCA_900497675.1 Arapaima gigas | reverse complement strand
GGGGGGGGGGGGGGGGGGGGGGGATTAAAATATTAAATCAAACAGTTTCATAAGATACAAGGTCACTGGAAAAGTACTCATTCTACTATTAAAAAAAAAAAAAAAAAAAAAAAGTTTGGCATCTCCCCCTATATTCTTGTGAAACCACAATCCACTTATTGGGTGATGGTTACGGAAGGCAGGTTGAACACGTATTTGGCAAGGATATTATTGCTGCGATCCACAGAAGAAACTCTTATATGCGTTTCAACATCCTTCTACTTGGAAAACTGACCTTTCACCTGCTTTGTAAGTCTGATTAATTCTGGAATTCCTGGAAACCCTTTGGGGACGCCTTACGTGGTCCTGGATGCTCACACATATAAACTGTCGCAACCTTCTGCCCTTGTGTTGCATTATTTCTGTGTCTTTGGTGCTGCAGCGCAGCGGTGCTTCGGTCTGATGTTAATCGATAGAAAAATACGATGAGAAAGAGGGGAAAAGACACACCCTTTAATGTCAAAGTGAAAACACTTCCACACATCAATTTGAAATTCATTACAAATATAAAATATAAAGTAACCGAGTGCATAAGTATTCACCCCCTCACTACGACAGCCCTAAACAAGCTGGGGTGCAAAAAATTGAGGGACGCCATCTGTGTGCAGTTATGCGTGTTTATGTGTATAAGTTCACACACACTCACAAAGTATGGGTTCCATTTCTGTATTCGCCGCTTGAAATTGTATTTATTATAATTTTTTAATTCAGATACAGTAATTAAATGTTTTGCCATATGTTGAAGGGGAGAGATCAAAGCTGAAATTCTCGAGTTATTTTAAACCGGTTTTAAAGCTATTGAGTTTTTTTTTTTTTGTCTTATTACTTCTTATTATTTATTGGTATATGATTATCACCTCTATTTTGTCCCTTGGTCGTTCGGGTATTTGTAAAGAGCCAGCAGTCTGCTGGGGCCTCACAAGTGTTTGGAAGGAAAGTTTCATTCTAATTCAAAGTAATATAATGCTTAGACATTTGGACACGTGACAATAAGTGGCGGGAAGCCATAAAGAAGCCAGAAAATAAAAGCTAAAAAATACAGACCGGGGGAAAAATTGGAAGCTGTGAAAGCCGCTTCGGTCAAAGACGTCCACCAGCAACCAAACCCCGAACGGCGACCTGACCCTTCACCCAGGTTTATGCGAAAGGCTGCTGTGTTTACAGAATACGAAATATGTGTTTTACCAGAAACAGGCAGAGGGATGTGAACCTTTAGACTAAGGTATGGATTTTGAAAACGTTATGTCTCACCCTTAAACGGTTAAACTGTCTGATCATACGTGGAGTCCAAACCGATCACCCAATGGAGCACATACTGTACATCTGTGTCGTTCATAAGCAGTGTCTCTGGGTCGTTTTGCATCGAACAAACAATGTTTCGTGTTTTATATGGTTTAAATCAACTTGGTCGGACAAGCTGAGTACCTGGCTTCGGGATCAGAACATAAGAAGAAGTATTGCTTCTGCACCACGGAGGAGGGAATATCGAAGCGATAAAATTCAGCCACGATTAACTGCATGCAAGACCAGATCATGCTTTTTCATCCTGCTGGCTGTTCTCCATATGTACATAGATACAAGATATGTTACGTGTTCTGGCATTTATGCCATAAACCTCATATCTATTTTTTAAACAGGTCAAAGCGTTTCTTGTCCGCCAGCTGCGCGACGCATGGGACGAATAAACCGAGTTGCATCTTCTTTTGTTTAATACAAATTGTTATTGAGGGCGGCACGAACACTGAGTTTTGAAAAATGAAGCGACATAAATGCGTCAAAACCAAGACAGTGGAAAAAAGAGACCTTTCATGATGGGAAATCGCACAACAAACAAAAAAACAGTCAGCATATCGTACAGGGTTTTAACCATAAATTTCTGTAATTCAAATCTCAGCCTTCGACTTTGCATTCTACATTCTGTCCGTGCACAGTGAAGTGAGGGGAACTAAAGGAAAAGCTTAATGCTGCGGTGCTGGGGTGACACAGTCGAGAAAGTTACATTTCAGGGCTACTTATTTGGCATGATGGATATTTCAATTATACACCATAAAATCGGGTCTTTTTCTTCTAAAAGTGTAGTTTTCCTATTAATATTTCATACTGGCTGCCTCTGGTTCTCAGTTTTATTTTCATTCCCATGCAAACTACGAACAGCAGGAAGGCCTTTGGATCACGGTGTCGAGTGAAGGTAGCAGTGAGATTTTTTTTCAGGAAAAGGCAAAGTTCTTTTGTAGTGACACAGACACGCAGCATCCGCAAGGGTTGTCAAATGTCTGACTCAGCACGTAAGGTGTACCTGTTGTGTTAAAGCAGTCAGCAGGTGGCACGGGGTTTAGACCTGTCCCCTTTGCGCTCGCAGGACGTGGGTTTGAATCTCGTATCCTTAAAGCGTTTAGGCAAATCATAGCTGCCAAAGTTCTCATGCTTGTTCATAACCGTAAGGATTTATTCCGATTCATCTTTGTAGTCGGGGACAAACTCCAGTTTTCCGCTACTGGGTAGTTTTTGCGGCTTGTTCGGAGTGGAACTGTGTACCTTCAGCTTTATCTTGTATTTCTACAGTTGTCCTTCCAAAAGTCAAAATGGTGCAGATGCTATGAATGGATCAGCCTCGGATTCTTCTTCATTTTGAAAAGCAACTTTCGCATAACATGGGCTTGTTCTGCCCTGTCTCTGTTCCATCATCGAGGAAAATATGGAGAACGCACCCATCTGCTGCTCTCCATGCATTTGCGCTCCAGGTTTTCACTTAGCTGTACCACAAATATTAATACCACGTTTCCTTATAACTTCACATTATATGATCCATGGAAGAAGCATCTGTTACACGTGGGCTGCGAGCATGAATAAAATATCCAGTGAAACCGCGACTGAAACAAAATAAGAAAAATAAACACCGATGTACAATATGGAAAGGAAAGGGGGGAAAAAAATCATGTTTTTGGTTAATAAAAATTTACATTGAACACAATGTATGTATCAAAAGAAAAATGAAGCACGAGGTCAACGTTTATGAGCAAAAAAAAAAAAACTGCATGAGACACGACACATTTTTAAATGACTTAATAACTAATGATAACTAATATTAATAACTAGTGATATTATTTACTTTATATTATTATGTTGCAGTTTGTTCTAGCAGTATTAGCTATTTAGGGAGGTTTTTGCCTACAATTGGACTGGTTTAGGAATGAGCACATTTTCCTATTTAAATTATCACAACTGTTGTGCCCATTTTCTGGATTTTCACTTTTGGGCTTGTTTTCTAATTCTGTATGTATGAGGGGTGTCGCCATCTTGCATGCGCTGGCAGCCAGTCGCCGTCATGATATAAACACCATTTGCTCGGTTTGAATAAATAAGAATTCCTGGGGGGTTTGTGAATCATCCTGACATTGACCAGTTGGTCATGTTTAAAGACGATAAGGCGACAGACTGAATCCAGCGTTTATTTTATAACATTAAGCTACATACAAGGATTACCCATTTATACAGCTGGGTCATTTTTGCTGTATCAGTTCAGGGTAAATACCTGGACTGAAAAAGCCATAGCACATAACCCAGAGGTGCGGCGGTATTTACATCAGGTGGGGAGACGTGAGGAAATTCACAGCGACGGAACTGGCTCGCAGAAGGTGCTCCTGGACTCATGTCACTGAAATGAATCACAGCCTCATGTCTCTCAGCGCTACCATGAGAGCCAGGTTGGAAGTGGGTCTTAGTGTGACTACTGCTCACCGTATTTTCAATTCGACATGTTCCTACCATCATTCATTGTTTTCACACTTTTTACCCCCCGACCAAACCCATGCCGTGTCTCATTGTTTCTCTTTCTGGGCTCATCCCTCAGCATTACCGAATCCCCTGAATTAATAATAAAGAAAGACCTCAAAACATGCCATTTCCTAACAGCTGAATACATTTGCATCCCACCATCTGTCACAATTTACCTTTATGTTTCCTATTAATTCTATATGGAGCTACTCATGTAATGAATGTAGGCAATAAATGGTGGTTTTGGACAAATGAACAATCGCATATCTGTATATAAATCTGTTCACCTGCTGCAGTATTCACTTCTGCTTACTCAGCTGTTCATCCCTTTGGAGAAGCGCGTCGGCGGAGCAAATAAGTGTTTTGCTTGGACGCGTTTTTTTTGCTAAGACATTTGACCAAACAGCTGTGGGACCTTCCAAGCACAGGTGTATTCATCCTGAGATCGCATGAATCCCATGAATCCAAAAAATAACTGTCCGCCGGTGGTCTCCGTTCAACTTACGATGTGATGTCTAAAAACAAGTAGCTGCACTACAGCTGATTTAGGTGCATCATAATATAAAGGATGCCGATCTATGTGAAAAAATAAATAAATAAATAAATAGGGTTTCACAGTTGGCAAAAAAAATGAAAAAGGGGGAATGACATTTATAGGTACTGTAAACAGGACACGGTTTGACCTCCGAGAATAAAATGGGCCTGAATTTTTCAGTGTTCTGTTATGAAGGGAGAGGCGAGCTACTTCAGAACGGAGTACTACCTCCCACAGTTGGAATTCCACAAGGAGTCGGTTGGGGGGGGGGGGGGGGGGGGTCCCCGCTTTTCACCTTCCTCTTGAACTCTGCTGGTCTCCTGCTTGGAGTTCAAGAGGCCGGAGCAAGCGGTGCACTTCACTGGAGAAGGAACAGCACAAAAAGACTGACAGCCGAATCCCCGGATGAGGAAAGAAACACCATCGGCTTGGTCTTCCACACGGGCTCACGCAGTTGCCGTGGCCCTGAGCCACACAGGAAGGCATCGCTGTGCTGCTCTTCCACTTGGTCCGTAAACAAAGTCGACAGTTTCTTCCTGTATATATGTATAAAATAGCGTGGAAATGTATACAGTGCAAAAAGAACCTTTTAATGTCGCCGCAGCAGAAGGCCTCGCGGTGATGAGCCTTTGCACTAGAAGAGCCCAGGTTTGATTCCACCTCCTGCTGCTGTACCCTTTACCAGGGTACGTAACCTGAACTGATGCGATAAAAATCACTGCGCTTGATAAACTGTGAATCAGTTTAATGTTGAAAGTGGCTTCTGAGAAAGCATTACTTATTAGCCAACGTGCGAGTATTCTTTATTATCCGGCTCATTTTGTCGAACGGGGGCAGGTTATACCAGGCAACAGGGTGCTTACAAGGGTCCAAAATAGCGGTCGACGGATCGGATGAAACTGTTTCAGCCAACACCTGATTCCAGCAGTCACTGTGCTCCGGGCTGGTATAAAATAAACTCTTTTAACAGTTCTGAACTTACTTGAGATAGGAGGCAGTATATAGAGTGGGGTAGCATAGTTTGCTAATAAATAATAGTTGTAATAACTATGCCACTGCGGTGCACACAGGTGTACCAAGTCCATAACCGTGGGATGTTCAGCGGTGCAGCTGCAGCCTGTGTCTGCGCAGAGGGGGGTATTTCACTCCGACAGCTGTGACACGTGTTCCATCTCCTCAGTTGTTTGCACCCCCCAGCGGCACGTCGCTCGTACCGGCAGCACCGCCGTCCCCGGGCCGCTTCCGCGACGTGCGCCGGCCCAGACGGGCGGAGAAAATGAGTTTGCTGGGACAGCAGCTAAGCGTCGTGTCTGGATAAGTTAAACCGAATCGGTAATACGGAGCGAGTGGTCCTCTGCCCAAACTATCAGTCTCCCCGATGACATTTTCTGCCCTTCGAAGATGGCGGAACTCATTTAAAACAGGCCGTAATTTCCAGATCCTCTAAGAAGACCGCGATAAGAAAGACGTACGAATTATTTCTCATATTTAACATGTATTTCTATTTGAACTTAAAACGGAGGAATGCGAGAAAACGGATTTGTTGGTGCACTTTGATGCACGTGTTGGACTTTATTTGACTCTGCTCTTGCGACTTATTGCACTGTTAGGAACATGTTTTTTATTTTGCTTTTTTTTATTTCTGATTTAGCTCAACAGTAATGTGAGTGTCGTATCTTTGCGACCCTGGATTGTGGGTCTGGTCACATAGACCAGGTGAGACCATTAAACACGAAAAAGGAAATATTAGCAAACGTTTGTGGGTGGGAAATGTTGCTCTAAATGAGTGATATACAGCTTTGACAGAGATTCATTCTGGAAACCAGGAATGCTGCCTGAAATTTACAATTCCACTGATTTATTTGGCGCAAAAGCAATGCTCTTATAGTCCAACTATTGCACAACTCAAACCTGCGTATCTGGTTACTCCGCAAAACCATCGACGGTATTTTATCTGTAATGTGAGTTAACATATTTTATCGGTGAAGAGCACACGTCTTTTACTGCACACGGCAGCAGCTGAGCACTGAGCCATTCCTCCGTTTCGGAGAGAATTTCCCTGAATCCATGTTTGCAAGACGATACGAACATAAAAATGATGCATACCTTATGCCAGTGGGCTTCGCAAGTTTTCGTAAGTTTATCGCAAGTGCCTCATGGTTATATGACTGCCAACAATTTAATATATTTAATAATAACTTGTTAGTTTTGAGCATATATACGAACCGAATGGGTATAATACGGAACCACGTCTTAATTCATTTAGTCCGCTTAGTACTAACTTTTCTGCAAGAGCTAATATTACTCTTATGACTGCAGTTTCATGTCTGGGAGTTTGTGTGAGTTCACCACAAAGGCTTGTTCATGCTTCAGACTTTGCAGAAGAATTTCCTGCAAGGGGACCATTGATGCAGGAGGATTTAGTTTAGAAAGATGGCCTGAGCAAGGCCTCTGCCTAATCCACGTTCACGACTTAAAGCAACTGTTCATTAACCTAAAACAAATACGAACTTTAACCCGTACCCAAAATTGCGGTCGTGACGTTCTTCACGATTCTGTGATGGCAGAATCATAACTTATTATTCTGCAGTGTATTTTATCATAAGCGCACACACACACACACACATAAGATATAAACAAAATGTTATCAATGAGCTTCTGAATCTTATCCAAAGGAGAACTTAACTTATAGCACAGCATAACCCTCCTTAACCAGGACAGGGATTAATGAAAATCTCCTCCAACTCCTGACACCTTCCACCCACACCCTCACACCCACAGTGATATACACACGGCGTGGCCTCCCTTAACTCTGTTAACTCTATTAACAGTGTTCTTTTACAGAAAAAAGGTGCCCCTTGTTAATTTTCACACAGTTTTATGCCAAATTTACCTTCCCATTGTAGAAAAATAAGGTGGATGGATTTTGACTTTAGTGCAGTAAGAAAGCAAGTGCAAAATATCTAATCACAACACTTCACTGGAGACATGTGTCCTGTGTGGATAAAAGATGCAAAGGAATTTGCAGTTTCTTTAAATACAATATATTTTCAGTGTGGTGCAATATTGTGTGTTGGTACAGAAATATAAACAAACCATCTATTATCACTAACTACTTCACCATCGGGGTCATGTCGGTCGACAGCCAATCCTGGAATCACTGCATGTGAGGAAACTGCATGAAACTACACCCCGGACAGGACTTCAATAGATGCACAGATAGATAGATCACAACGTGAAAATAAAACAAAACAACAAGAGATGCCAGTCAAGCAGGTTCTGTTGATACCCAGACAAAAATCTTACTTCACGAGTTAGTCCTTCCATCCCAGATAGAGGACCAGAGAGGGAGTTAGGCCCTCAGACGGGAGCAGACACGCGAACCTCCAAAGTGTTTAAACATCTATCGGTGCGTGACAGTTTGAAATCAAAACACATTACTTCGCTCCCTCTCCACTTTGATCACCACATGCTTTTGCGGGCACAAGTTCAAGCCGTCGGCCGGCTTTGAATGCAGTGCCACGCTCTGGCACTCGGGCAGGAATTAGCTGCTGGCTCTCAACCAGGCGGCGGACAGAGGAGCCCCGGCCGAGCTGCGACCCTGCGGACTGCAGGATAGGCCCCGGCGGACCCGGGCAGCCGGGGTGGAACGGCGTGTTTTTGCAAAATTTTGTTTGTTAGGGGACATTAGTTTAACACAAAAAAAGGTGTAGGGACTTTTGCTTGGTTTTTTGGCTTTGCTCGCCCCGGGAGGAAGGGCTTGGTTGTTGATCTGCTCTGATGAAAGAAAACAGGGAAGTGTTTCACCGGCGTGTGCGGTTTGGGGGTCTGGTTTCTTTCTGGGTGGGTCACATCCCTGCGTCGCGTTCCAACCCTAGACTGGGCCCTTACGATGCCTCTTGCTGTTAGGTCACGTCAGCCGTGTCGATTCGCAAACAGAAAGAAGCATCTTGCTGTTACAAACATGACTGCTCCTTTTTAATAGCGCTGCAGATGGCACGGATAAATTTAAAAGCGACAAAGCGCTGCATAAATCCCACATAAACTTACCCAAACACTTGACACTCATTTCACGAAATGCTATGTTTAAATGTGGCAAACGTTACTTGCGCCACGTTCGGCGACGGATCTGCCGAACGGAAGAAACACACGGGGGCGTTTCTTGCGTGGAATTTATTGCGCTTTTTCACATTTACTCGCCTTGCCGATACTTCACTCTGAAGCAGCCTCCAAATATTTGCTCATTCACGCACCCGGCCGGTTTTGGACCGCATCTGTTGAAGGTAAAAGCCATCAAGAGGACTCAAAGTTCAGTGCTGAGCAAAAAAAAAAAAAAAAAAACGTGTCCACGAAAGCTTGCCGGAAGTAAAGTTTCCGACCTTCGGATTTTGCCTTCGTTCTTTTGGTAGGAATCAGACAGCAGGATCTCTGGACCGGAAAAAAAAATGCCTACCTTCTGTGTAGATGGTCACCTTAAGATTGACTGACATAAGCATAAATCAGCACCTGTCGCCTGGTTGGCGTTATCGCGTCTTGTGATGAATCCAGGCGATGGCTGCTTCCACAAACACGAACCTGTTCAGACGCATTATCATATCAATTGAACGCTATTGCATGAATATTTTTGTTTAATTATTCATTTGGCGGATGCCCTCCCCGACACCGAATAACAATATCAGCGACGAGCAGGGCACGGTGGAAATCGCTTATTCTGCACCAGACCGAAGACATCTGCTGCTGCGACTTCACACAGGAACGTGCAGGGAAGTGCCTATTGTGCGAATGCCAGGATTCTGTCACCCGTAGGATAAAAAACAGGAGGAGAGGTTTAGTGCGGCCGCTTCTCTCCCCCGTTTCTACTGAGTCACACCTGGTGGCGTGGGTGGGGAGGGGGGCGCAGGGACTGTTCCGCACCTTCTCGACTGCTCTCGTCATCTTCCATCAGCCACAATAATCTCGCGCAATTCTTAAACTGTCGACGCGTCTAAGGAGCGCGCGAGACGCAGCGGTGCTGCTGACGGAAAAACAATTTCCCGAAGAACCGACTCCTGCGATTCTGGGTTTGCCGGTTCAAGGCCCGGGATCAGCTGTAAGTCGCGTGTGATAAAGGCTTTTTCTAAACAACAAAGAGGTGCTTAGATCATAGTGCAGATCATTTTTCTTCAGGGCTCTCGGGGTCACGAGGAACGATCCTGGCCTCGGCTCGCACCAACCACCTCTGCCTGCGATTTTTACCTACGGTACAGATGTTTACCCTTTCCCTGGGATATTTTCCCCGGCACAGGGAGAAGACCAGATCTCAGCCGCCACATTCGACCTCCACCTGTGCTATGAGCCGTTCTACAGATGGTCGCCCTTCTGACGGGGAGGCTGTGATGTGGAGGTCTGCAGATAGCGCTCCAGGCCGTTCGCAGGGGACCATAATTGTTTTCACCAGGCTGGTCACGGCCTGCTTTGAGCTTCTGCCTGGGTTTTGAGCTCATGTGTCTCTGATCTACTCTACAGGCGCTGCTGCCATCTGGCTCTCTCTCCATTCATAACCAGCCCTGACATTTCACGCCTCCCTCACCTCAATTATAGATGTACACAGCTTCGACAAGGCACGAGGCTCGCAGGGCTACCGACTCCCGATTCCCTGTTCCGCGCCCAATAATTCAACCCGAGCACCCATTAGTCTCTCTTCTTCTTAAAATATATGTGCACGCATACTCTGACAAACAGGAACATTCCCCCCTGACTTCTCATTCTGCCAAACAGGAAATTGAAACACTTAATCAAACGGAAGCCGAGGCTTAAATTATTCAGCGTATTCACTAATATTTCACGAACGGGAGAGAAAGTTTGACTCTTTGAGGTGGTTACATTTGACCAACCGCCTGCCTTGGTATAGCTCGCAAGGAGAGGACAGATATAAAGTCCTCCCCATTTTATAAAGGCGCCATAATTTGTTCTTGTAAAGCCCATTGTGAGGTGAAAGGTGATACATCAGAGATGTAACTCGGTTTCACCCGGAATATTCTTTCGTCTCGTCCCGACACTCAAAACCGCCGCACAAAATCACATTTGCCGTTGAAATGGGTGAAGTTGCTCGAACAGTTAACGTTAGTTGTCGTAGCGCCGCGAGGAAGTCTCCTGCTTTCGTTCGGCCGTTTCGTCTACTGTGTACAGAACGCTTAGCAGTCGTGCACGGTCCAAACATACATGCACATGATGCGCACTGTTTAAGCCTCTAGTGCAAAAAAAAAAAAAACAGAACAGTAAAGAGAAAAGAAAGGAACGAAGCTAATGCGAATGAATTCACCCTCGCCAAACAAACTGGCACTGTCTCCGTAGTCCAAATGGGAGCCCGCCATTACTGAAGATGTAACAGGAGAAACTGGCAAACAAGGGGCGGTGGAGGCTGAGAACCAAACTATAACTGTGAAAAAAGCACCACATTGCGGCTCTGGACATGCACTGCTCACATGTTGCACCACAGACAAAATCTGTTCAAACACACACCTTGTAAGCCCAAATAGGCAAACTAAAAGAAACTCTTCATGAGGCTGAACAGCCTTATCTCAGAGTATGGCCTTAGTGAGATCTTACAAGAAAGCAATCGAACCCGAGTTCATAGCAGTCAGAAGGATTCAAGGGACGTCAACCAAAGCCATAGTCCAGCAGCTGACTGTTAGTGGTAAAATATGGCACTGCGCCGGCTATCTGGGCTGCTTCTGAAGTTCAGCAGGTCTTGCATGCATCATCTGTAAGAGCAACGTTTGGAATGGGATTGCCTGCCCAGGAGGAGGCACGGAGGCCAAGGTTTCTCCTTAAGTAACACATTCGTCCATCATTTAGGAGACGAACCTCAACTTTTTGAGACCTCGCTGACCTGCAAAGCAGCAAGTGCGCCCGAGGCAGTGCAAACAGGAGCCGAACATCATGAAAAGCATTACGCTTTTAAAGAATTAACTTGCCTTTTGGAAAACATCCCGCGGTCGTGCAAGTTGCACCGAGGTAATCGTGCATAAATGGAATCGGCGCTTTGGCTTCCATTAATACGCTGAAATTGTAGCCTATCTGTCAGCGATGCAGAGGCAGTTTTGCAAATTCACATCATGCACTATTCCTTGAAATGCTTTCATATGTCAGGGGTGTGTTGGATTACTGGGGAATGGCCAGTGTAAATCAGTGCCAGTTTAAACATTACCTGTCCAGAGGAGCAACAGACGCGGAACCTGCACTTCCTCCTCTGACAATATAACCAGCACAGTAGAGGCGATACTTACAAAACCTGAGATGGCAGCGGATACGTAGGAGTTCACACCAAAACCTTTTGAATTTGCACCTTTGTGAACCAACCAACAATGGCGCGACGTTAATAATGCGTGTCCGGTTTTAGTATTCAAATCGAAAGGATTCGGTTAGAGAAAGACAATAGCGGCCGTCCATATTGGGAGCTGCGAGGTGAGCACATCCTCAAAAACCACGTCGGAGGAATTGCGAGATCCGAACGGGGTAAACGGAGTGAGAAGCGTTTCGCTTGAGTGTTTTTGTCTGCTCTCACGTACGCCCTCAGAGTGGAAGCACATTCATTTTAGGCTAGTTGGGTGACCTTCTCGGAACTCGGGAGGCCCGTGCCACGTCGTGCCACGTCGTGTGACGCACGTTCTGACAGTTCTGCTTATTAATAGCGGTGACTGGACTAAACACGAGACCTGAAGTGTGCCCAGACTGTGGTAAAAGAGCGGTTAACAAGAGTATTTAAGGGAAACTGTCCCGGGAATCTGTTCCATTGCTTTAAACTTGTTTCTCTTAGAAAATCATTTCCACGTGATGGCCGTCCTCCTACAGTTGTTACAAAATGCAAAACTGCAACTCAAACGCTCAAAATATCTCATGATATGAGACCATTGAGGATTAATGCGTATATTGAACTTTCTCTGTGAACATACGCTCCATGTACGTGTGAGAACATATACGGAGCGTCTGCAAAAAAACATGCAACTGAGTTAATTTCTTTTAGCAACACAGGACTATTAACTAGTTGTGTAACCTGCTATACTGAGAGGGTTATGTCAAATGACCAATCATTGTACAATACTAACAATAACAATAATAATAAAAATTTCTAAATTCTCGTCATATTCATGATGAGAATGTTATTGGGAATAGACATTTGTTCGGTGTTATTGAAAAGGAGCTGACATCCAGCCGTGCTAAACTGAGGCAATACGTATGCAGAGACAGAACGATCCAGTAAGAGTTTATGTCCTTCCGTTCTGGACTCAGCACTAGTCTTCTCTGCTCTATTTATGGGCAAATAATGGCTTTAGACATTTTTGCTTTAAGTAGATCATTTTTGGCAAGGTTGCACAGCATGATGTAGAATTTAGGAAAACTGCACCACGTTTCTTTTCTTACTAACTAGAGACAGATGACATGGGCACGGTTTGTGAGCCTTATATCACCGGTTAATATCTACATAAAACAGAAAAGCCATAAATAAAGAATAAACAAAAGACAGTTCTCAGCAACAAGAAAGCACCACAAAATAGAAACAGAGTCGTAAAGCGACAAAAGTTTAGGCTCTTATTTGAAAGGGAATAAATCCGAATCCAGAAGTTTTAACACAAGAGAATCGCTTTGCTGCAAGTGTATGATGTTTCACACGCGTGTCTTCCTTCATGTTAATATCACCTGAACTAGGTCAGCAGCGGTCCAGAAACACAATAAATTTATATTAATATTGTCCATTCAACCAACATCCATATAAAATTTTCTACATACGGTAATCCCTGGATATCCAACTATAACTTTTCTGATACGGAGCGCCCATTTCCCATTATTTTAAATGGGGGAAAATAAATAAATAATGCACCTCCAGCCCATCGAAAAACAAGTATATAACCATGAAGCCGTGACTTGAACCTAATAAACGCTGTAAACAAACTTAGATCACTAGAAAACAGCCATCAATGTGCGATTGTAGCGCGTGGTGCAGTGCGTACAGTGCGGCACATTTCACATGTCAGTCACTGCGTCACACACCGGAGATGGCGAGGTTCACAGCCCCACTTCAGTCTTGTGACCTGTTGAATAAAGGGAATAGAGACGTGCGTAATCTGCTGTCTGCCTCTGTTTCACAAAACAACTGACATTTAAACAAATAGGTTTGTTTTAAAAAGTGAAATGTGTAGTAAATGTGGTAACGCGGTGTAAACGTGTTCAAAGTGAAAAGGGACAAAACAGCTGTGCGGCGTGAGTTCACTAAAAAATACATAAAGTATTACTTTATTACACGATACTGTGCAGCACTGAAGAGTGCTTATTTGTAGATTTCTTACATTTATTTTGATTTTTTAGCCATGTTGTGATTTTTTGCTTTGGACAAAAATTTGTTCCAGTTTCCATTCCGATACCTACACAGGCCTTAACGTTCAAGAGCTGTTATAGCGAAAACTCAGATATAGACAGTGCAGGTACTGAGGAATTGCTGCATTTAGTTTTTGCAGTTTATTCATTTTCAGTAACTGCTTCTCCAATCCAGGATCCCAGTGGTCCGGAGCCTAACGTAGGACCCACAGCCCAAGTGCTGTGAGACAGCAGTCCTGCCCTATCTGCCACCATGCCACTCGAAAACACTATCAATAATACCTAATTCTAATGAATAGAAATGATTCTTTGTTTGCTACCCGACTTGTTGGCCTTTGCAGCGGGCCTCGCATACAGATGCAGAAACCCGAGCGTCATTCAAGGCTTCCGGCAGCATCCGCAGGTCTTCGACACACCATCCAGGCTGAGGAACTGGTGCAAAGAGCGGCAGATGTTCACTCAACAGCATTTTTACAAACACGCTCACCAAGCCACAGCGCGGCACCTTCACGCGAGAATGTGTGTTGCTGACAAGGTAACCGGGAAGCCAGTTTCCATTAAAATCACATTTTCTTGAAAATAAATAAATGAATAAATAATTTAATGCTACGAGAGGCTGTTAAGAGCACATTATGAGATATAGCCTGAGAGTGAACGGTAAAAGGGAATAGCGGTTTAACCTTCAGGGCCCCTTTCTTTTTAGACATGAAGTCAATTTCCCTAGCAGCCGAATAGTCCGGTTATGAATTTTATAAATGAAAATGTCGATTAACCTTACCGATGCATAATGTGGAGCTTTTACCACCGGTTGTTGGCATTTCTGGGCTGAGGCGAACACTCTTGAAATGTGCGTGTTGCAGCAGGGGTCACGCATTTGAACAAATGTTTATTTCCTGTCCTATTAACAAGTGCTTTGCATAAACAGTCCAATTTACAAGTGCTTGAGAGTCGCTGCCGATATTATTCGGGTCTTGTCGTTCAAAAAAGCGAGACCTTCATTCATTTATTTGTCATTTTTATTAAACTATTCTTCGCCGAGAAAACTCAGCAACGATTATAGATTCTGCCGGAACTCTAAGCGCATTGGACAATCCGCTACGGCGAGAATTCCTCTGTGGATTTCACTTTCTTCCACAGTGGGACAGACAAGTCAACAAAGACCGGGTGTATTAAGCTGCGGGGGCAGTTCGAGGGGAAACAAGTTCAAATGAGCGCAGGGGACGGCTTCCAGGTTTTAAAAAAAGGTATGATTTTAAATTCAAAATTGGACGCAGCGTCGTTCCATTGTCTCTCACAGCAGGTAGCAACGTGTTACGAATCCGCTCGAAACAGCATGAAATGAAGCCGTTCAAATTTCCAGTAAAATATTAGTGTCATTATTCACAGCAGAGCGAGTAAAATGTAAAATAAGACACTCGTCTTTGGGCGATGCCCGGCAACATTACTTATGAGCAGCGGCTCATATCAACACGACGTGCCTTTACAGCCACTTGTCTACGGGGGCTTCACGGATGCTGATGCTCATCTCCCATCTCATCAGTATGGAAATCACCCTTTGTGTTCTTCTTGAAACAAATTAGTGCAATTTTGCCATTTAATGTCGCCGTCTCCATTATCACCGGCTGAATTTTTACTAGCACTTTTGTAAATGCTAAAAAAGACACTTGTGCAAACATTTTGCCCATGTACCCAAGACGCTATCAGAAAATTCCTCCGACGTTGGCTGAGACAGCTGCTTGTGTCGGCTGGATACTGAGTTTTGCGGAGCAGGACTGTCTGGAAGCCCTGGCATGCTTTTGTCGCGTCGGGGTTTGTTTTTACATACCTGATTCCAGCAGCTGTGAGCATGAACACAGTGCAGAGCCGGTCGGTCTACTGCTGGGTAAACATAGCGCATAGTTATCGGTGTTTAATATGCAGTACATTACAACCCATTGTGAGTAGCTTTACGTTCTAAGCTGTTTTGGAGAAACCACCGTTCACCCATCCATCACCATTAACCTCTTAATCCTGGTCAGGGTCACGGCGGTCCAGAGCCCATCTCAGAACCACCGGGCCACGAAACAATTCCCAGACGGGATGCCAGTCCACCGCAGAGAAAAATAAAAATTAATGCAAAACTAATTCATGTACTGTATATCCTCGGCTTTTTCCAGTAGCTTGTTCCCCAGTTGAAAGTCTGTCAAGGTTGTGACATTAAATACAGCTGTTATACGAAGAAGAGAGAAGTTACTGTCTCCCAGTGACACGCTATGTTAACATATCATACACCATACAGACAGGATTTCAAAGAAATTCCCGGGGGGGGGGTTAGAATTTTCTTTTTATTTTTTTCAACCTGAATTCCTCTGCGTATTTCTGCCAGCTGACATGTACGGATAATGGGGTGAGGAAAATGAGAGCCTTAGTTAAAACAAATATCATGTTTTATGGCAAAGTCGGACTCTCGGCGCGGCAGGACAGGTACAGTCGCAGGGCCCATCCCCGGGATTAGCGGGGGTCCCCAGCCCGGGAGGGAGGCCATCTCGGCTCAGAACTGTTTTTTTTTTTTTTTTTTTAAGCGCATGACGTGCCCGACTAGATGGATCACAATAGACAGACCAGCTGGAAAATCCGAGCTGTTCTTTTTCTTTTAAAGCTATACTTCTTTCCAACAGGATTATCTTCGCAGATGACATGGGAGGACTGGACCTCAGTAACGGAACCCGGGCCACAGAAGGAACAGTGGCCACCGTAGAGGAAAGTGTGCTGACTTGTTTATTTCAGTCACTGATTTATTTACCTTGCATTACCTCACAAATAAATAAATAAAGCATTTAAGAGGCCTCCAAGACGCACACGTACACTCACGGTTATATTTGCCGGTTTTAATAGATACGCCCACCATGGTGACATTAAATCGAACAGTCTAACTGCTCCGCAGCTTGGCAGATGTTTCCAGATGGCGCTACAGAATCAGGACGTTCTTCGGCGCCCCTGTCAACGTGTCACCCTGCAGCGGAGTCTGCCTTTCCTCCGCACGCCACTGAGACTGCGGCTCCCCGGCACGTAAGCGGTGCTGGAAGTGCAGTCTAGACAAAAAGCCGCAAAACAAAAGTCAGCGTTGCTTGTGGGAACGCAGCACAACGGTGTCAGCGTGTGGAATAGTCTGCTGGCAACGGCGTCGCAGCCATAATATGGTGAACACCAGGGAAGGTCCTGTAGTTGAAGCCTATTTATCCCAGTCGGTGCGACAAACAGTGCCCTTCGCAGTGGGTATACGCTCGGTGTACACTTCACGCATGTATGAGTGGGCCTCGGGTGGCCGGATGCTGGAATGACCGCATGTTCCAAACTGCACGGTTACTCGAGTTTGCTGGAAAAAGAAACAGAAAAGTGGAATGCAAACTGTTAAAAAAAAATCACAGTCTTCCATTAAGTAATGTGATTTACCGGCACAAAACTTTTGGTTTATGCTGTCTGCCTATACTGATATTACAAACATTAAAGTGATTTTTTTAGTCACTTATACGACACGTTGGAAAGACGCGTTCCGGGGGCCAGACCTCCCCTCTCCACCTCCGCACACATCAAAACGCAAGTTCTTTTTTTACCCTTTCAGCCCTCGGTTTACGCGGACTCTCGCAACACATTTCCACGCAAGCTTCATTTAACTTTCATTTATAAACCAAACTGGAAAAAAAACGGTTAAAAACTCCACGCTAACCTCATGTGTGGTGGTATCTACTTATTGCTTGGCTACATGGGTGAATGCAGCAATATTTAGTGCTTTTCTACACAGGTGAATTTGGTAATGTTATTTGCTATTCCAGGTGCTATAATGCGCGACAATAGAGTTGCAGGGGTTTCATCTGTGCAAGAAAGGTGTATGTACATAAACAGTGTTTTATACACACACACACACATCAGAGTGGCAAAGTTTTTTAAATATCACACTGGGCACAAAACGTTTCTTTCTTATATAAGCTTTTGTCAGGGTTGTAGTGAATTTTGGGGAAACTGCTTGGGGCTTTCAGCTTCGACCGGAACGAACTGTAGTTTTCCCCATAAGAAACAATGGAAATAGCTGCCGTGATCTCGCGTGTTTTCCCACAACACGCCTGTTTCGGGAACAGGTTAGGCGTGTAAACTGAGGGGCGACTGTATGCGTGCGAACCGATTCGAGCTCCTCACTCCGGGGCACCGCAGCAGGGCTCCTTTTTTGGACTTTGGGTTACATGTTTATATCCTTAAGCGTTCCCCTCCCTCCGTCCACCTAGAACGCAGAGCAGTTCTCTGGACATTTGCATGCTCCTCCGACAGTTTAGCCATTGAAATTCATTTAAAAATATTAGATTAAGCTTGAGGCGAGGGTCTCTGCCCCTGGAGTGGATAGATTTGAAATGTAGTTTGCTGGGCAGAGGTGACTGAGATGCGCCCATGGATAATACAGACTCACCTGGCTAAATAAATCCAATCTCAACAGCAAACACAAAAGGGGGATGACAGGTTATTGATTTGTCTGTGCATGTGATATTAAACCTATTTTTGGCGATAACTGGAGCACTGCCCAGTGACAGTGCTGTGAACAAAGATATATTGCTGGGTGGGCAGGATGAAGATTAGTTTGTGCTTTGGTCACCACTCTGCGCTCTGTGTGTGTGTGTGTGTGTGCGTGCATTCTCTCTATATGTATCTGCTCACCTGCGTTTTTACAGGTATTAACTCATTTAGGCCGATGTTTGCTGCATTAATTCCGGTTGTTCAGCTCGAGGGGATCAAATCCGGCTCCTTTGAGCGGAAAAGGAGTTGCGGCGGTTTTACCCACTACCTCACCTGCTGTCCCCGCTGCTTCCCCACAAGTGGGGGAAGTGCAGAGCGATTTAGGACTGGACCGCATGTCTCAGATACAACGGACATCAATCTTCCTCTGTGACAAGGGCTGCCGACCGGCGGTGGTGGCGGTGGGTGGGGGGGGGGCGCAGGTGTGTGAGGAAAATCACCCTGGGTGCTTAACCTGGACAGACTGCGTCTCTCTCGCACCTGGCAATGAGCCGACCCCACCGGTGCAGGTCTTCATTGCACACGGAGTGGGCAGCCTACACCTGCTCATCCCTAATCTCTGCCAAACGCTCGACCGGCAAAAAGGCCCCCTCGCCATTCATATTTATATTTTTCCATCTGACAGATGCTTTTCTCCATAGTGAAATGCAGCTCAGAGTAAACAAAAATGCATTTTACTGCACAGGACTTGGACACAAATTCACAGTTATGAGAGCACAGCTTTCACAGCAGTTCTCATAACTCACAAGCTGTATGGAACACAAATAGGAGAACATGCATTTAAAAATATCACGTGGTGAAGGAGTAAATTTTGAAGGTTTCGGAAGCCGGCGAGAGAAGTTGGTCTGAAAGAGAAGCGTTTGGCGCCCTTCTGAAGGACTCAGCAGCCCTGAGGGACAGAGAGATGCTGTATAGCAGCATAACGCGCCTATACTTCGTGGGGGTGCAGTGGTGAGGTGGATAAACTTGCTGTTGTCCGGTTCAGGTCTAAAAGGGGGATGTTTACGAGGAAAATAGGAACACGTGCAGCAATACAGACGTGCCGTAGGAAAACAGTGTAGTCATTCTGTGCTCAGAAGTACTATTCTTTATTTGGGAGCGGATGTGATGTTGGAGGAATAAATCACAGAGGAGCAGTCTGGCTGGCGACAGCCAGTCACCTGCGACTGAGATTCCAAATACCCGTTGCCTATAAGGTAACGCGGTGCCATTTTTTGTTGTTTACATATACGGCCTCCTGCCAGCAGGCCGGCCAAAAGACACAGACAGGTATAAATGAGTCCGGCGCTGCCGATATTGACTGAGTCATCCAAACAAGCTGTGTAGTGTGTCCTTCTGGCTGACTGCTGCTCTTACTGCGAGAGGCCCTCCCTCAGCCCCGGCCAGAATATTTTACCTTTATAAGGAGACTTTTCAGTCATCCCTCTCCTCTCAGCTGTGAAGTGGCAGCGGGCCTGATGCCTTTAGGTTGAAAAGTTTACAGTGTTTTTTTTTTTTTTTTTTTTAGAAACACTTATGTTACGCTGAAATGGCACGTGAGATATGCACACACACCCCCCGGAGTGAAACCCCCCTCATTATCGTTGTTATAAACAAGTCGGAGCCGTTTTTCCCTGATTTTCATCTGTTTATCCCTCGCACCGAAAGTTGAGGAATAAAATAAAATAAGCATGCGACAGCGTAATAATATATAATATTAAAATATAATAATGAAGGTATAATAACGTAAAAAAGAACTGGAAAACTGAGAGGTACCCTGTAAAATAGAAAATGAACGTTACTTTCATACAGTTGTGCTATGATATCTCATAGACTGTAGAAGTCACGATAATATATGTGTGTGTATATATTTAGATTGTTCTTTATTATATTACTGTACTTTCGTTGTCATTATGTTATCACTTTTTTGTATTTTTAACACATATATATGTTTGCTTGGATATATTATGTTGTAAGTAATACCTTACAACCATTTGCAGACTGTTCCAAAATAGATATTCCAAACTGTTGAGAACACTCAGCATAATGAATGTGTAATGCATGGCAATGTTCCTGAAACTTCTAGAATATACTAGTGTTAACCTTGAACATATCCCATTTTTTGCTCTCTGGGTTTTTTCTTTTTTTTTACCTTATAATCCCATGGCAACAGTGTATTTTTTCACTCTGTTGCTTTGGACATTAATCCTGTTTTTGTGTCTCTACCTAGACAGAGCCGGGGAAGTGTGCCGCTCTGAGCGGCACGTTGGGTCGTACCTCCAGCTGAGCCTCAATCGCCACGGCCACTTGAACAGGCTTTGCTTTCAGACAGAAGGAGTCTGGCGTGGACAGAGGTCCACGTGAGTCACGTCCATTGAAACCCTGACAAACAGACTCTTTGCTCGGTTTCTCCAAGCGGCTTTGAGGGGGCTTTGTGGCGAGATGAGAAAGCAGGTTGCCGCACGCGACGCGCCGCTTTTGGACGAGGTGACGACTTGTAAACCGCTGTAAAATATTTCCGTTCAGGTGCTGTCGTGCACTGTGTCTGAATACTTTGGTGCTTCTCACTTACTTGTCTTCAATAGGTGCCCCGGGGCATTGTTGACACGAGATTCTTTTCACAATATTTATATTTGCATTAACACTTGTGCACTTGCGCTTTTCGCGAAAGTGACGTTCAGTTCAGAGAAAACAAAAGAGCGTTGACACCAGAGAGGAGGCTTTGATACGTACAAAACACTACTGAAGAAAACCTTTTTTGTTCAACGCAGCCATTGTCATTTTCCAGTAGATGCCAACTGACGTGATACATCAATAAGAAGACGGGTGGATAGAAAGTAGCAGCTGGTGCAAGATGAATTTGTGAAAGTCATTAGCTCAAGAGGGAAAGGGGTCTGAGCTTTGAGACCCTTCTTGAATGCTGAGAGAGATTCGGTGGCTCTAAGGGACAGAGGGAGCTCATCCCACCACGTTAGAGACAAAACAAAGAAAATAAGACCCCGTGGAGGTTTGATTTGGACCCATTTTGAGTGGGGGCACAAAGCGGCCAGAGATTTGAGGATTGTGGCGCTGTCGCTGGTGTGGGAGTGAACAGGTCCGGTATGCTTGAGTATGCAGACCTTTTGACCATCTGGTGGGTCATGTGTGCAGCACTGAACTTGACACGAGCAGCTACTGGAAGGTGATGAAGAGAAACAAGGAGGGCAGACACACGTTGGCAGCGCGAACAAAAGTCATACCAGCATTTTGCATATTTATTCATTAACCTGAACTAAAATGTTATGTTGCCATTACTACAGCTGAGTAGTTTGGGGTAAGTATCTTGACCGAGGGTTCGACAGCAGGAAGCTGAGTTGAAACCAGGGAGCTGCAAGTGCAAGAAAGCATCTCTAACTTCTACACTACCTGGAAATCTGCTTTTCTAGCTCGCAAATCCACACTGTGGATAAATTGCAACAATAGATATTCAACTGCGTGCGATTCACCTGAGTAAGAATATGTAAATAGTTCTACTTGTTTGAGTTCTTCCGTAATTCATTCTGCGTGCCATCATTTGTTCCTCTTCCCGATGCTGTTTAGGCGAAACCAAAACTGCTTACGAAAGCACACAGTAAAAGGACCGTGGGTCAGCGCTGCAAAGGGGACGGATACCGTGGCCGTAATGTGTCGAGCAGGATAGGGAATGGCATGTAAGCGAAGAGGATTTTGCATTGAAAGCGCGCACTGGCGAGGAAAGTGCCTCTGAGTCTGTCTAGGGGGCTGTTTCTTTCTACCATCCTCACTACGAGCCAAATAACACCACGGCGGCTAATATCTGAAAATATTTCTTCCATCACAGAGGCTATTGTTCTGCACGTCCCCACGTGTGAGAAACAGTATCCGCTCTATTTTCCACGAGGGATGTTCACGAGGACCTTAAAATTAAAGTGGCATCGGATTCAGTTGGGCTATCCGTGCCAGGTTTGTGTCACTGAAGCCTTAAACTTCAAAAGCCAAATTAGCAATTGAATCAATATTGATGTTATTTCTGAAGAAAAAGCGCTCAGACTGGAAGAATACGGTGATCTGAAAGCCGCTGCGCCGATGACCGCCTTTGTACGTTCACCTATTCGCTCACGAAAGGTTGGGACGTCTGTTGCTATGCACTTTGTCATTGCCAAACAGACGTGTACGCGTGAGCAAACATTAAACGTAGGCCTGTACCCCAGTATCCGATTCACTGGGTTCTAATAAATCATTTGAATACCGCGGACTCGGATTTCCGGAAGCTATTTCCGTAAGTTCCATTATTAGCTATTATTTGGGTTCATTTGAGAATCCCCACATAATTCCTTCCAAATATCCCTAACACTCTAAAATACTTATTTCAGCTTGATAAAGAATACGTTAAATAGAAATTACTTAGCACAGTTCATGAGGAAACTAATATGGATTTGTGAGTTTATATGCGGTTGGTTTTTTTTTTAGTGTCACACATTAATAACAGCAAACATTTAATAGTCAAAATTATTTCAGAAATGAGAACAATATGAAATAGAAGAAAACAGTAAAATGTACCTGCTGCAATGGGTGTTACTGTAAGGAAACGTTACTGGAGTTCTTACCGGCCGAGCAGAAGTGAGCAAAGTGCAAAAGTGCAAACTGCGTGTGAACCCGGCGCCACATGAGGCAAAGACCGACAATGCAGCTTTGCGCTCTTACTCACACCACTTTTTAATGTTTCTCCGAATGCACTTCAGCCTTGTTCGGACAGAACTTGCTGTGCAGGTACTTCTTCGACTCGGATACCAAGGCAGGTATCAATATATCGCCCGTTATGTCGAGAACTTGGAAACCAGGAGCTCACATAGAGACGTACAGGTGTTGGTAGTCTGTAAAAATCTGTAGCAGGTACAACGGTGTTTAAGGCCAATAAATCATAAACTCTCAGTTAGTGGTTAGAAACCTACTCACTACTGACAAACATAATGCTTACATTAAATGATATGACACTTTTCTTCAAAGCAGTCTTGATGTTGAGTTACATCCAGCGACGCACCCATTCATACAGTCGGGCAACCTTTTCCTGTGTCTCTGTGGTCATCAAGTGTTTTGACCAAGAGAGTTTCAGGAGGCAATGGGATTCAAACCTGGGTCAAGTACAAGGACACACCTCTTGCTGTCCTACCTACTTACCCTGAAGTAACAGTAAGAACACGGTGCTGCATAAATGGCTAAATCACTGTAAGCTGCTTCGGGTGAAGGTGTAAGATGCTCCAAGAGTGAGCGACGGCCGACTTATCTGAAGCCGTCCGGTGACTGCGTCGTGTTTTACAGAGGCCAGATTCGCCAGGATGTTATGATGCTCATAATAAGGGTCTTCAACCATTTTGGTGAACAGTGTTGCATCATCTCAGAAAAGTAGACTTTCATGAGCTTTCGAGGTCAAACTTGGCTGGAAGCTACACAGTCTGCAAAGATCCCGTAAAATAATGAGTTTGTGAGACATTTTTTATTTGCAAATGTTCTGTTCAGCAGCTCATTACGAACCTGTTCCTGGAGTAGACAGTGATGAAAGTAAATTCAAGGTTTAAATGAAAAGATTCAACGATATCGGGGGTTTTTGTACCCGATTAATGAAAAGCGATATTCAAATGAGCCGGTGTTTCTCGCTGCAGACGCTTCTTGAGCTCGATTCTCTTTTTAGACGGTACGTGTGGCACAGTTGTTATTCACGTGTCAGCAGCGTGTTTGAACAGTCAGCATTAATTGAGTTTTTTGTTTTTTTCCACTTTTCGTCCTGAGCTTTCTTGTCAATTTTTATTCATTAACCTTTCTGACATTTCCCACAATGCACTTACAGCGCGAAGCTTCCGTACTAAACTGCTTGCAGTTGTTTGCCTGTTTACACAGTGCTGTAATTTTTACGTGTCAAATCGCAGAAAGTACCGAGATCGAGGTTGCTACGGCCAGAGGTGGGAATGGAGGCTGGGCTTTTCGACGGTGAGGTGAAAGTTCTAGCTACCGCACCATCTGCTGCACTACCCTTCTGAGCTCTTTGTAAAAAAAAAAAAAATTTTTTAAATAATAATAATTATAATTATTGCCTCACAATCATAAGGTCCTGAATTTGCACTTTTTTGATCCTTTTTTTAAATGGCAAAAGAGGGAAATGAAAACTTTTATACACGCATACA
This sequence comes from Arapaima gigas, assembly GCA_900497675.1. Lineage (NCBI taxonomy): Eukaryota > Metazoa > Chordata > Actinopteri > Osteoglossiformes > Osteoglossidae > Arapaima > Arapaima gigas. Next base: position 91,477 of record UFQX01000124.1, on the reverse strand, counting down.
AATTGTTTGGATCTAACCGAGCAAATGCACCAGGGCGGACAAGGCTGTTAACTACAAAACCTGCAAGAATCCATAGCCAAAAAGATAAAGATAAACTTTTAGTGTGACAACAAGTAAGTATACGTGCAGTGACATTTATACATATGTCAAGTGCCGTCCTTGGAAAATAGATTTGGTATAGTATGTGAGCAGCACTTGGAAGCCCCTCTGTTCGCAGACCTCATTTCAACACCAGTTCTTACTCGGTTCTGTTCAAATACAGCATAATAATTTTGAAGGCTAAGGAATTTTATTTCTAACCGGGAGGTCAGAAATACCTGCTATCCAGCTTGAAGAGCTTCAGAGGGCCTTCTGTCCTCTGCGTAATGGAGAATGACTACTGTGCAGCAACCCGGTGGGTCTCAATTTCAGAGCTCACGGTCCAGTCGAGACTGGGGCGCTCTAGAAGTGAATACTAGGTGAAAATCAAATTTAAAAAAAAAAATAGATTCAGTTTCGTTCCCCTTCAAATCCAAAAAACACAAGTGGCCTCCTGATAAAGGGTGAGACCTGGATTTTTTTAAAAAAATATTTTGGAGAACCGGTGCATTCGGGCATTGTGGGGCTGCAGCTGAGCAGAACGGGGGGTACGGCAACTGAAAAAGGATTAAGTAAGCGATTAGAACGTCATAAGTCTCACGAATCGACATAATAAATCCATAATAAAATATTGCTTCCTATGGAGGAGAACTCCAATTCGTTCAAAGCCCGTCCCAAGATGACCTCAGAATCCCCCTAAATGATGCTCGATATCCTCTGGACTGACAGTCAATACCGGCATCTGTAGAATTAATTTTAAACGGATGATTTTATCATTTTGCCAGCGTACTGTGCGCAGACTGACACGAGGAAGACAAAAGCTAAACTGAAGAGATGCCGATTAGCATAAACTCAATAGAAAGGGTCGGGTCCATTCTTTTTCATGATTGTTCTGTGAAGTATGGTAACCTTCTCTGTTATATTCTTAGTACACAGCCTCGGAATTAGTCCACGCCGACTTTAGTGGAAAAGCTTTATTGAAACCCACCAACCCAGCAGGGAACAAAATGTGCGCACAAAAAGAATGCTGTCTTGGCAAAGCTACCATACCCTTGGCTCTGTGATGCTCAGTAAACCTCATCCACATGACAAAGTTATGCTGGTGATTTGAAAGGTCTGCAGGATTAGCTCTGAAAGTGGGAGAAAGAAGAATTTCAGCGTCCTTGTTGGGCAGAGACTCTAAAATGTCTAAATATATGCATTGCACCATTGAGTAATACGCACCCATTTAACCGTGTGGGTAAACATGGCAACGGACAGAAACGCGTCAGATTAAAGGAACCGCACATCAAGAACATGCTCTAGGTTTGACTTTAATGTAGACCTTTTGGAAAATGAGCCCAAAAGAAGGACTCTATAGTCATAGTGGTAAAAGAAGCTCATCTCTAACATGACTTTTCCCCAAGGTGCCCGTTTTGAAAGAAGGAAAACGTGACACGATCAAAAGATGCTTCCGCACTTGGCAGTTTAATTCCAGGTTGACCCGGCCATAAGCACACGTGTGTTTTCACAAAGGCGGAGTTCGGTCTGTTAGTTACCGCGGTCGGACGGTCACACATCGGTGGCAAAAGCCTGAATTCCACAGGAAAACCGTTCGCTCGTTCACTGTACGTGACCGCTCGTGAAATACGGCATTGTGGGGGGTCTCTCCTGGGAGCACAAGATGTGAGACGGCGAACCCCCCCCGGACGGAAGCCAGTCCACTGCAGCGCAATTGCAGGCATTCATTCAGTCACACAGTTCTGGGTCACCAGTTCATCTAAAACACATGAACTGCGGGCAGAAAACTGGAGTACCTTGACAAAACTGACATGAACATGAACAAAACTGCAGTGTAGATGTTATTGATTTTATAAATATTGAATTTAGTGTTATCTAATGAGATTAAAAATAAGGTCTAAACAGCAGCAATAATAATAATAATAATAATAATAATAATAATAATAATAATAATATCTGGGTCACCAGTTCACCTAAAATAATGAATTGGGACTGTGGGCAAAAAATATACATACTATTATACATACTATATATATATACTATTAAACGTATATACTATTATACTATATATATAATATATAATTATTATACTATATAATATCAGTATAACCCTGGATATAATATATTTTATATATTACATTTATGCAGCATTAAATCTAGTGTTATCCAATGAGATTAAAAATGGAAGATCTGATGATCTAAACAACAACAATAATAATCATAATAATAATAATAATAATAATAATAATAATAAAGTTTGCGCCGCGGATGTGTTGTTGCGAGGACTGGAGAGCTGCCCGCGTAAGAAAACATGGACGGTTTAATGGCAGCATTACTGAGGCAGTGCTGAAATGACCCTGGATCTAGAAATGACTTCGTGACCGTTCGGCTCATTTCCGCATTTAAACTGGCGAAGTTAAGACACGATATAAAGCGCAAGCCACTTGTCTCCTATTAATAAAACAGAGGCCAGCATGCTGTGAAATGTAATTTCAGCTGTTTTTGACCTTGGCATAATAGTGGCGACGATTGCGGAAAGGCTCCAAATTGCATCTTCGCATCCCTGGGACAAAAGGCGGCGTCCGCAGAAACTTGGCTGGGGCTCACAGCCGAGCAGTTGCAGCGAACGGGGCCGCTCTGACCTTGACAGACATTAATTTCCTGGGACAGTATTACACTTAAGATATCGCCGTTGCCCCGAAGCCGGGTTTATTTTGCCCTCTGTCTGGTTATTAAACTCGAGGAAATGGAAGGCTGCTATCTGGGAAAACACAGAACACTGTCTACGCAAAAAAGGAAAAAAGCGGTCCAGGGAACGGCGGCAAAGGAGGGCGAAACAGCCCGCGTCGTTCACACCAAATCCAAGGAAATAACTTCAATAAAACAAATTTAGTACAATGCAGATTGAGGTACAGGTCAGGCTGAGAGTATCTCTTTGTTGTCGTGAGCCAAATGGGCAGAAGAGAAAAATAACATTTCATAGCTTAATAAAAAGTTACGAACTGGAATGACGGAAGGTATGGTCTTGTTATACGCTCCTGGGTTCCGGTCTATAAGTAACTGGAATAAAATGTTTTCAACACGGGTACCAAGGAGGAATCCACAAAGGGTAAAATATGTATAATTCTTAAAATGATAAATATTACTGCACTGAGAAGAGCTGATTTATAGGTACGATCATTTGAAGTCTGTTACTTAAGATGACTGTATGTTATGAAATTGCATAACATATAAAACTGCCAATATTACCTTTTTCACAGGACAAAAATGTAGAGATAATTCATTTAAAAACATAAATAGCTGCTACAAGTAAAGCACATACTACTACTACTACTACTAATAATAATAATAATAATAATAATAATAATCCCTGTCTGGATAATCATCATGAACCATGCACAAAGATCCCCATCTGGTGGTGAGTTGCTTGTCCCCCCCGATACCAGCCACTCTCACAAGGTGTGTGTGTGTGTGTGTGTGTGTGTGTGTGTGTGTATATATATATATATTTTTTTATTTCACCAATAACATGATGTTTGACCTTTTAACTTAGCATTTATTGTCCTCATCCTCTTCAGCTTTGTGTTTGTCGCACCCGACCAAAAGTGCGGATAAAGACGTTTGCTTGGGGGCCTAATAGTGAAGGTAATAAGCTTAAATAAAGCAAAACTTTGGTGCAACGGACAGGGCGACAGGGCATTTTTAGCAGCAGCAATGCAGCGGGGTAAACTGAAACACTTGCTCAGCCAGATAGAATTTGACTTAAACGGGATTTGATTTAATGAAGTTAAAAAGATCAAATGTAGCAGAAATGAAACAATGAAGAAGAACTGCAACCATGGCACTGGGGATGAAAACAAAAACAGCCGGCATCCGACGGGCGCTGCTTTCTTCGAACTGGACCCGGTTTCCGACGGCGATTGAAATGAATCAAATAAGCTTGCAATGTTCTGATTTATAGCAGTTGTGTGGAAAATAGATGAGAGCCAGTTAAAATGGGCTTTCTTCATTTAATGCGCAGGTGAAATTGAAGAATAAAATCTCAGTTAATATCTCATTTGGTACGTAGGCAGTTATGGCCTCTATATAAAAATCAAAGTATATGGCATGTATGCAGCGCAATTCCTGAATTTATAAAATTTGTGAAAATGCTACAAATGTAATAATGTGATGTAATATAATACACCAAGGGGCTATTGTGGGTTATTTCCATGCGTCAGTGCATTAGCAGCCCAACCTCAAGCCAATTTCCCTAAATATCGCTAAAATACTGTAAAATACCTTGTAGTATCACACTCACATGGGACGTGGCACAGCACACACACACACACACACACACACACACATCCCTTCTCTTCACGTGAGGAAGAGATGGAGAAGGATCACGTTCCAGAGCTGTTTGTTCAACAGTGGCATTTATATTGAGAAATAAATAAATGAGGTGAGCGCGGTAGCTCCGTGAGTAGTGGGCTAGTCGTCTATATTGGGGCTGTACGTTCTCCTGGTGTCTGTGTGGGTTTCCTCCAGGTCTTCTGGCTGTCTTCCACAGTCCAAAAACGTGTGTCTCCGGTTGATTGGTCACTCTAAATTGCCCTTTGTGTGTGTGGCCACCCCAGGTTCTAAGCCAAGTACCCACAGCTGGCGGGAGAGGTTCAGGACTGCCGTCATTTCCTTCACATTAAACAGTTATTGATGGACGTGAAGATAATTTAAACAAACAAGACAATGTATGAGTGACGACAACAGCTGTGAGCTGAGTGGTTCGCTTCTCTCCATTTTCTTCATCACTTCCATTTTCACTTCTGTCCTATGCACTTCTCGAGCCCTATTACCTTCTTTCTTTTCAATTTTATTTTAACAAGCTTTTCTCCCTTTTTGGCCCAATTTGGTGTATTACGATTTTTTTTTTTGGACATGCTTTGGATAAATTTTACGGAAATCTAAAATGTGTCACGAAAAGCCAAGAGCTGTTATTCTGCAGTTTCGTGTGAAGAGAGTTTGTGAATAGAGGGATGCCTACGCGCGCGCGTGTGCGTGTGTGTGTTACACCCCCCTCTGTCATACAAATGGTATCCAAATTAAACATTAGTGAGCAGAAAACCATCTCAGAACCCACCACTTATCAGGTTTTGTCTCAGATGAGCTACTAAAGATAAAGATCAAGTTGGCTTCCAGTTATCTCCATAAAGGACAGAGCGGGCAATGTGTTTCTGTCCGTTGCTATATCTACTGACGCGATTAAATTATTGTGTATTACTCAGTAGTGCAATGCATATATTTAGACATTTTAGAGTCTCTGCCTAAGAAGGACTTTGAAAGTCTTCTTTCTCCCAGTTTCAGAACTAATCCTGCAGATCTTTCAAATCACCAGCATAGCTGCTCCATAAAGGAGCATCTCCAACAGGCACAGGAGCATCAAAACTGGACCACTGAGGAGCAGAAAAAGGTGGGATGAATACAGACTCCTTCTACATGGTGCGGGTGGAAAGATCAAAATTTGGTGAAAACAACACGAGTCCATGAAGCCGTCCTGTTTGGTGTGAACAGTACAGGCCGGTGGTGGCAGCGTGATGATGTGGGGAATGTCTTCCAGGCCCCTGACATCCACTGAAGAACCTATGAATGGCACAGTGTTGGCGTGGAATCTGAACAGCTTTGCTGACCAAACTCGTCCATTTATAGCTACACTTTCAGCATAATAATACACCGTGTCACTTGGCGTGTATCGTCACACAGCAGGTCCAGGAACATGACAGCGGGTTTTTATTGCTTCAGTGATCTCAACAGTCCCCTGATCTCAGCCCTACTAAACATCTTTGAAAGAAAAGTAATCTAAAACTCACTATGATGTAGCTATTTTTTGTGTGTCAGGGAACGATTTTAAATGACTGAATTATGTTAAATTTCAAACAGTTCTGGGGAGGTGTGACAGGTGTTCCTTGTCCCACATAATGTAGCACAGCGTAGAGACAAAAACACGTGAATAATCAATAAGAAAATAAACAATATTGTTGCATTAAACTAATTATTAATGCGATAAGTAATAAAATAGCAAATAAAATGGAAAAGGACCAAATTCACCTAAAAATCAGCAGTAATTTACATGCTGCATAAGATGTAATAAGTGCAGACAGAGGACCACGCAAAGGAATAACCTTAAAATTGCACTTTCCCAGTGTCAACAAAGCTCTTTCTTCAGCATCTCCTAAGAGATGCCTTATTGCATTTAGGTCATTCATGCGGGTCTATCTCTTATGGGGACGGATGCACAGACGGGGGACGGGAGAGGGCCAGTCACTGCATCCAGAATGACCCTGATCCAGACCGTCTCAGCGAGAGCTGAAGCTGGGAAAAAGTAAATGGCAGTAAATTTTGTTGATGTTTCCACCTTCCCTTATTCACACTCCCCTGTCGTTCTTCACACCTTGCAGGGAACTGATCCTGGGGCATCAGAAACTACAACATCAAATTAATGGTTTTATTTAAATTTTACCTTTTATTTACTCAGCAGTGAGACTGACATCGAGGTCATGAATATTTCTTTGCCGCACTGAAATTGAAAGACTTCTAGAACAACTGCTGCTGTAGCCTGGGCTAAAATTGTTCCAGCTAAAGTAATAAATACATTTAAAAAATTAACAATTAAATAAATAAATGCATACATACATACAAAAAACGTATTGATAAAATATAAGCTTTTTATAATACCGCCTACATCTACATGGTGATGTGATACCCACACCTCCATGTTCACAATGGAAAAGAGATCTAGGTAGAAATGCAGATTTTTTTTCTCTTTCTCTGAGTTGCAGATTTATGTTATAGCTGAGCTGTTTAATTTATTTGTACATGAATTTAAGGTTTATTTCTTAAGTGTCCCAGTCAGACTGAATGGGTCTCAGCCTTGTTATATTGGCAGCGATCATACAGTCAGAAAATGAGTTACTGAGATGACCGGGTCTGGTTTATTGACATCAGTTAAAAATGAATGGCACACAGTTCCGGAAAATCGTTTGCTGTGGCACATGTTAATAACGGTGACAGAGTTTGTGAAATGTGCACTGGCACCGTCACACCAACAGATGGGAGTATGTGAATATGTCCCACGCAGACCGCCCGCTGGATTTTTATACTAAATGGTTAATTTGCTAAACGTGTCTGTGGAGTCAAAACAGAATCTGTTTGTATGTCATCCAAAACTGCTTGACCGTTGAAAAGTGGTGCTGGTCCAGAGTCGATCCCAGAAGCACAGCAGCTGAGGCAGGATCCCCCTCAGCTGGGACACCGGTCCGCCGCTCGCCGCTCGCACGCTCTGTCTGCGCGTCGCACACATTCAGTACAGGAACTGCAGTGTTTCCAATCCAAGGGAAACACACAGCTTTTTTGTTAAGGTAAAACCGCTGTTATGATGTAAGTGCAGGTGTGACGCCAGCATGTAGGCATAGTTGTCACACCAGTCTGAAAGTGTAGGTTTTACACCAGCATATAAGTAGAGTTGCTACACTAGTGTGTGGGTGTCACACCAGTGTGAAGGTGTAAGTGTCAAACCAGCGTATAGGTATAGTTGTCACACCAGTATAAAGGTGTAGATGTCACACTGTTTTACCTTTAAAGTGTTGCCTTTAGTACATAAGTGCTGATAGTAGTGTTGAACAGTTGGACACCACAGAGAGCGACGCACCGGTCATAATCCCATGGAAAGCTGTAAACTTGAAAAGTGATAACAAAATATATATAGTACTGTGCAAAAGTGTTAGGCACCTGTGGGAAAAATGCTATAAAGTGAGGATGGTTCCAGAAATAATGCCATGAATACTTATTAATCGATAAACCTTCTAAAAAGTGCAGGAGACAAAAAAACCTCAGTCAGATCAATATTTGGTGGGACCACCCTTTGCCTTTAAAACAGCATCAGTTCTCTTGTGCAAACTTGCATGCGGTTTAAGGCAGAGGTTGGTAGGTTCTTCCAAACATTTGGAGGAACTGGCCACAGTTCTTCTGCAGTGTTTGTCTTTGTCATGTCTCTGCATGTCCTCCCAGACTGACTGGATCATGTTGAGATGAGGGCTCTGTGGGGACCAGACCATCTGTTGCTCAAGATAGTTGTGTATGACTGAGGTTGGGTGTTTGAGCTCATTCTCAGGCTGCAGAATGAATTTGAGACCAACCAGAAACCCCAGATAAGAATCTACCTGTACTTCTCAACACACATTCAAGTTGCATGTCTAACACTTTTGCACAGTACTGTACATCAGAAAACTTCATAACCCTTGTGTTAGTAATGTGTATAGTGCTTTGTGTGTGTGTTTGTGTGTGTGTCATATATCATTTCTCATCTCCCCTGTTGCCAGTTCGGGTCCTTCCATTGTCGATTATTGTATTTCTTATTTATTTTTACTTCCCACCACTCTTAGTTCCTCTTCTTACTCCAATATTTGATGCCTCTTGCAAAGGAGGGTTATATGTGAAAATCACGTCATTTGCATTATCCTTATAAACACTCCCTCGGTTTGTATTGAGGATACACGCTATATACTCACAAACGGCAGTGTATTTATTTGTATTCTGCTGTCTAAATAAATGTAACTGAGAGATTATTCTGATTCAAAAATGATAAGAACAAAACAGTTTACCACGTGGAAGGTCGACCGTGGAACTAGACACAGCCTGGTTCTTAAACGATACAAATCGTATCCAAAAAGTAATTCTGGAAAGTGCTGCCCAGGCCACACAGGCTAACTTTAGCACAGGTCAGGTCTCAGCTGTTACCAACCCCTCCAGCTGGGCCAGCGCCGTCCGACTCTGGTTTTCCCGTATCGGTTTTCCAGTGCCAGGACAGGGGGGATCGGCCCCGCTGGGGGGGGGGGGGGGGGGCGCAAATAAGGTGGGAATTCCAACAATGCGGGAAGACAGAGTAGAGACTCACACGCGGCCTGGGACACGAGTCAGTCGCCAAGTTCCCTCCTGTTGCAGCACACCTCCGTTCCTCTGTGCGGATCCCCTTCAGCACAGGTGACTCCTCTCTTTCCTTCTCTTTTATGCACTTTGCACAGGTTCTGCCGATTTATTTATGACCGATGCGGCGTCGAAATGTTGTGCGCGACTTCACGGACGTGAGGAGTGTACGGCATCGCGTGTTCTTCTGTACAAGTGTTCAGGAACGGCCCTTTTTTTGGAGCAGCAGTTTTCCTGCGATTTTAATTTTCTGCTGTTCCGTCGCTTTTTTTAAAAATTTTGATGGTTGCTTTTTTTGATACTGAATATGTATGTAAGGGAATATCGGTGCGGATCACTGGTATCGCTGGTGTTGGAATCGATTGGTGCTGGTAAAACGGGTAGTTGATATGAAAACAAAAAACAAAATGGTGAAACAAAAAGCTGCTTTCCACTTTGCAGGGCCCAGGTTCGAATCCCATTTTCTGCAGTGGTGCCCTTGGGCAAAGTACTGGTGTAGCAGAAATGATCTTGTTGTATAAATGGGTAAATCCCCGTAAGCAACTTGCCTCGGAAAGACGTGTCAAACAAATGAATGAATGGAAATTCTTGCTCAGTGTTTTAGTTCCAGCTGTTTTGTGTCCATGTGTTGTCTGAGCTGCAGTAAAAGTAGCTGTTGATATCTGAGAGCCGGGTACTATTTATAGGCCAGCGATCTGTGAGGACGCCCTGCAGGGGCAGCTGCTGTCAGCCCACTAATCCGCATTCTCCCTTGACGTCCGAACGTCTCGAAAACACCGTCGCCGCCCGTCTCGACGCAGAGCTTTGTCACGGGTCACCAGGCAGCGGTTATTTACACGATCGCTTCATGCATTTTCGCAGACACCTTTCCCCAAAGGAAGCTCGGATAAAGAAAAGTGCGTCTTCCAGACGGGGGGGGCTTTGACACAAACACGTGACTTTTGAAGCTCATTTTCGTTGCAGCTGTTGGCGTGACGCACATAATCCGGTAGGCAGCCATGGAAGTGACACACAAATAGGAAAATAAGTGCATAAAAAGCAGCAGGTGGCGAGAGATTAAGCTGCAAAGCTTTCAAGAGCTGGGGAAGGAAATGAGCGTCAACGCAACACGTTTTTGGGGTCTTCCTGAATGTTGGAAGGGACTCGGCAACTCCGAGGGGCAGAGGGCGTTCACTCCGCTTGCAGTATTGCGGTTGTGACGAACAGGTTGCTGGATTCCATTGTTTAAAAAGATTTTGCTGTCCCAAGGATCCTTCGAACTTCTCAAGGTGTCTCCGTAGGTTGGTGTAGCAGTGCTCGTGGAGGAAATCGTGCTGATTTTGGCCGTCTCAGTCTGTCTACACTACGTCGATCCGGTAGTGTGAACGTCGCCGCCATACAGTCTTGCTGCGGCAGTAGAATTTACAGTCTGGATGACAAACTAGGACATGGCTTGTTCTTTTCAGCAGAGATCACTCTCAGACCTCCACAAATGAGCGCGGTGCTATTGTTCATCTGCAGTTCTTTCCTCGCCTCTTTGGCCCCTCCAAATTAATTTTGAGGCTCAGAAGGGAACGGGGCTTTGATCTCCAATACTATCAGCTCCAGCGTTTTTGATGTTTCCAATTTCCTCATCTGATTTCAATCTTTGCAGAGTGGCATTTGTTGTTTTCCAGCAATCCTCTATGGTGTGACAGTCATTCCTTCCCTTTCCAGCCCTTGTAAAATCCCTTCCTTGCACCATCAGTTTGGAACACTGGCCAAGTTCAACATGTTCACATTAGTCACCAGTAAGAACTGGCCACCATCTGTTTGTATATCAAGGGAGCCCAATTTCACGTGTCCCGAAAAACTACCTGCGGGACCCTTTTTTCGAGGTGGGTCCTGCTCGTGGTAGTGACTGAACTTGAAGGAGGATGGGCTGGAACTGATATGCTACAACAATACGATGCCTTGCTGCTGTGGTCTTCAGAGAAACACTATATGCTTTAGTTGCCTTAACTTTGCTTTTTTTTTTCATCTAGTCAAACAAAATGCTGGGAATATCCACTAGTTCCCTGAAGTTTATGAAGTTTGACTTCATTTTTTTTTAGCTCGGAATGTAGCTTGACCACCTCAGCTCTGTTTGAGATATTTCTCCAGCTGAAAGACACAGCCCGACTGGTGACGTGATGAACGTGAACATTGGCTGACAAAGCTGGGTCCTTTTTACTCGATCGATTCAGAGTAAGGACCTTGCTCAATGGCGGAACAGCAGGAGGTCTGAGTCCAACCTGCTGGGTTAGATCCTGCTCACTATACCTTCTCTTTCCTTATATGACACATTTGCCCCCACACTGTGTGCAAAAATGTTATGTATGCATGTTGTTTCGAGCAGTTTAAGCGTGTGCCTGTGTACACCCGTCCCCCTGTGGGGACATTTTCTCTTTCATATTAACTGTGTTTAGCACAGTTGCTTGTTGCTGTGTCAGAGAGGTGTGTGTCTGAGAAGGTGTAGGGCCATGCTGCTGATGGTTTCTTTCTTTAACAGAGTAGGATGGATCAGAAGAGCGGCGAGGCAGACCAGATAATGGAGTACTTCAAACAGCAGGTCCTGCTGCTTAAGGAGAAAGCATGTAAGAGAACACCTTTCCCATGAACCAAAAAGCAGCGATGAACGTGTATTTCTTCATATCGCTTGTCTGCATCACTGACAACTTTTGGGCTTTTGATGCCCTGAAGGCTGATGGACGATAACTGCCGGCGGAGAGTGCAGTTATAGGAAAGCTGAAGTAAAAACTGAGTTTAACTTGTATGTTAAAAGTTTTGCAGGCATCGATACGGGAAGAGAAAAAACTTCTAGTGGAAAATGCCAAGCTGAAGAAGGACATTGAGGAACTGAAGGAAATTCTGCTGGAAACACAGAAGAAGAAAGCAGGTGAAGTGGGATGTGGCAGCATCGGGAAAACGTAACTTCAGATTTGTACGTTTCGTAGCGTAAATTTGTAGACAACCCTACTGCTAATTTAAAAAGCCGGGAGATGTTCTTGATCCCGTTCTTATTCGAGATGCCTCCACCTCTTTGAAGGTGCACGGTTGAATGTCTGTAATTCCAGGAAGGTTGCACTGACTCACCTTCCCGGAATAAATACTTGGGTCTTCACTTTTGCCAAGCAGAGTGGTGGTGCAGGAGCCAGACTTATTCAAGTTGACCCAGAGAATCTGGCTGTCAAATTTTGAAAGCAGAAATTCTAAAGCCTTCATGAAAGTTATCTGTCATACAGGGAATAGTCTCTGAAGCCACTGGGGGTTTTGGACAATGTTCAGTAGAGGGAAGAACCACGCTGTGAATATTCCAAGCAAGGATGTTGAAAGCTGAAAAGGCAAAGGGTGGTGGTTAGTTCTAAAGTGTTCAGTTTCAGTCTGGTGGGGAGCTCTGCATCTAGCAGCACCACTGCATGTATATGGAGAAATATCAAGTGGCAGTGTGAATAACATTCATTTATTGACACAAGGTTTCTGCCCATGGTAAGTCTAACCACATATGTTAGTACTTTTATGCAAATTGATATGAACTGAAGCCATTCAGTCATAATATTCACCTTCCCAAAAGTGCAAAAGTTGCTCCCCAATGGTTATCTGTAGCTCTAATATTGTGAACGGTTTTTCAGTTATAGCCTAAAGGAAGAGAAGATGAATAGATCCGTGATTCTACAACTGCTTATTCCAAAGACCCCTGAAGTACAGCCTAACGTTATGTTGGTTTAGGTACTATTATTATTGCTACAATTATTATGAGGCTCTGGACCACCGTGACCCTGCTCAGGATAGGCAGTTAACAAAAAAAGATGGATGAACAGATGGATGGATGGATGGATGGATGGATGGATGGATGGATGAACAGATGGATGGATGGATGGATGGATGAACAGATGGATGGATGGATGGATGAACAGATGGATGGATGGATGGATAAAAAGATGGATGAACAGATGGATGGATGGATGGATGGATAAAAAGATGGATGAACAAATGGATGGATGGATGATATTCTTCATTTGGCTGATGCCTTTGTCCAAGGTACCTTACAAAGTTAAGTTAAAACAAGGCAAAAAAGGATGCAGGAGTGGGATACTGCAGGTGAAGTACCACAAGTTCAAAAAAGGCCGAGTGTTTAGCCAGTTCCGAAACACGCAGTGAACAGACGAGTCTCGAAAAGGTCAGAAGACAGACAGTAGTCTTCACGTTGAGGATATTTTACTGATCATATATATTGTATATCCACACATGATGGGACCAAAGGTGACCAGACATTGGAACGATTTTATAAAAAACGTATTATTTCCAAAAAAGAAAAAAATCTGCCAATACCTAACATCATAATATTTTTTGGAAATGCATAGTTGGAAGGAAGCACCATATTCTTTACACCAGCCTCCTCCCTCTTATAAAGGTAACTGGACATTTATCCCCATAGTTGTAGGATTTTGGCTGAAATGAAAAACAGCTAGAAAAAAGTATGCTTATTAGAATATTTTAAGTGATTTGCATGCATACAACTCAATACCTTTTAAACACCACCTTTCACATAAAACTGTGTGAAAAATATTTACTAAAACGGTTTTATTTATGCGTACCATTACTGTCATGCCAAAATGATTAAAAAAATGTAGTATATGATACGCTGGAATAACAAACGAATAATATGACCAAACCTTCCGCCACGACTAGCCCAGTTATGTGAGGACAAAGTATATTTTCAAAGCTCAAGCTGGTACAGAAAATTGTTTTCTGTATTTTGCATTTTCAAGCATATGTTTCAAATATGGAGCATGTTTTTTTTCCCCCTCCTTTGTTCCTCCAATACAAAAGAATAACATATGTGCAGTCAAGTAATATTTCAGCATTAAGTGCTCAGAATCGAGTGTGTATTTCCAGCGCGGTGTGTGTGTCTGTGTGGGGTGGGTGAACCATGTGCCTTAAGTGTAACGCCTCCCACCGGTATCCGCTCTACAGCCAGACGGGCCACCGCATCCCTGCCAGTTAGTCCAGCCCAGGGCTCCCGCTGGCCGTCGACCTCCGTCCCCCCAGTGACCGACGCTAAGGGCGCCACCCAAAAAAGCAGCGAGGGGCGGCGAAGGAGAGCTGAGAGGAGAGGTATGTGTCAAAGGCTAGGAAAAGCATATCGAATTATTCCAGTAATTTTACTGAGAACATTTTGAAAATGTTTAGTGTTCATATTTATTACCAGCTTGCAGGGTATGTTACGCTTCTTATTTCCATTTCTTCCTTTTTCACGAGGCACGTGCTATATAGACTATAGACTATAGATTTAAAACATTTTAATGCAGGACCTCAGTTTATTACTCATTTTAACATTTTCATTTGCACCAATTCACCAATTCACTGATTTTGATACTCAATAAATATTTATTTCTCAAATTAAGTAGAGTGTCAAGAGGTAAATGGTCTAAATTCAGGTCCTTTAGATATTACAAGGGACAAGTTTAATAAATTTCCCATTTATTGATCTAGCTGACACTTAATATTAAGCGACTTGCAGTGATTTTGCCGGTTATTGGGCTGGGCAATTTTCACTTCTTTCCAGGTAAGGAGATTTTTTCCACACTTTATTAACCATCCAAAAATATATTTAAAAAATCACATTTCACGATCCCACTACAATAACAGACCACCGTATCCAAATATTCACAATTCCTTTTCAAAGAATCAAACTTTGGCATTTCAGAGCACATTCAAAGCCATGTAAAACTTAAAACGCGTGCATAAAACATCATTTCGCGTATTTACCAAAAGTCTCATTCAAAAAACACTGTCTGTCGCCCTTAAAACAGATTCGGTAAAACACTGAATCATAAAACACTTTTAAAATAAAATACAATTAATGAATCGATCAATAGCAACAAAACACCATGGTGGGTCTTCTGGGTTAGCAGATGCTGAGGCAGGAGGTGAGGTTTGAACGTCTCTCCTGCGAGTTCAAGGACACTGGTTCTAGCCACTGTGTGAGCCGCTCAGCCGGTTTGTGAACCAGCGTACCGGCCCATGACATTGCTACTAGAAATAGGTGCGATTGCATGTTTCTACTTGGATAAATTGTTCCTCGAGGCACAGGTGAGAGGAAGGAGCACAAGCAAGAGCCGGCAGCCCCTCGGCCCAAGGAAACAGGCGAGGTTTCCCGCCTGGACATCCGTGCAGGCAGAGTCATCACGGCCACAAAGCATCCTGACGCCGACTTGCTGTACATAGAGCAAGTGGATGTGGGTGAGGCCTCTCCCAGGACGGTGGTCAGCGCTCTGGTCAAACACGTTCCCCTAGAGCAGGTAGGCCGCTGGTTTACCTTCCCACCGTCACACAGTATCTTTCTCTGCCGGCAAGGATCTGCAAGGAGGAAACGCCAAGCCACCCACGCCAGCACGTTTACCGCGTCACCCTCGGCCGCAAATGATGTAAATTGCGCCGGTCGCGTTGCTGCAGAAGCCGTGGTTGTTGTCAGCTGCTGAGGAAACGCAAAATTGCTCACACCGCTTCTCTCCTTGAAGCTATGAAACCCACTCTCTATTTTGAATAACCGTATTGCTGACACTGCCACTTGGGAGGTCCCAGAAAACCATGCCTATTTGTTGTAGAATCGGTCACAGTTAGAATCACCGCACTTCAGAAATTCTCCGAAAGTTACAGTAAACCTGTGTATTCTTATTACTTGATCTACTTAACATTTCTTGCTACTTGATCTTGAAAGATTGCGAAGGAATCAAACGTGCGCTTTAATTTTAATTTAGGAGCTACTAACCCCACAGTCCAGAGACACACTTCGCGGCAAATATTTGCCATAACCCGGAAACTATGCCAATCTGTAATACGGAGGAATAACAAGGGTGACACATTCTGTATATGAAAGACATAGTTTTATCACATTATATTATATCGTGGATTTGATTTCTGTGGCATTCAAATAGCAGATTTATTGTATTTTATTTTATTATTATTTTATCAGTGGCATATTGTACCTGCTTTTCTTTATGTTTGTACGGCTCATCACTTTTTTTCACAATGTCAGCCTGCCGAGGTGACTGTTCTCAGGGAACTGTGCTGTTCGGTTGGTATAATAAGCTGTGCTAAGTACTGGATCCATATCATTTATATAAAAGCGGAATATAATATACAGATTTATATATTATTCAATTTTTTTCGAGAGCGAAATCGGCACTGTATTTTCCGATTTAAAGTAATTTTAATTTAAATTCAGTTTATACGAATTGGACCAAGAAGTCATTCTCAAGAGCGCATTATGCTCGGGAATCGGGGAAGGGATTTGCTCTTCGCTTGAACACTTTCAGCCATCTTGGTGAGTACAGAATAGGAGCGGCGCTACGGCCGCACTCTCACGGGTACGATCCTCCTTGATGTCCGAAAGATCAGCTTTCAAAGTATTAGAGACCTCCGTCTGAGACTGATCTGTTGGCTTGTTTTACGAAAATGGAAATACGGTGTTCGGATTGTTTTCTCAAACTACAGCGTGTTAAACACTGAGATTCAGTTTCCTTTCGAGGGCTTCTTTTGTGTTTCTTAGATCGCGTAAAGTGAGTAAGTTGTCAAGCCGTGATGGGAGCTGGCACCACCGTCGCAGGGAGATCTTCTGAAACCAATTATTGTACTCGGATAAAACTATACGCAGGGTTTCGGTTTATTTGGTTTTGGTCGAAATCCTTGAAATATAGGCTTACGGCTCGAATCCCCAGCTGACTCGGGAAATCGAGCTGCATCTTTCTTTTTTTTTTACATCATTTCCGGCGGTTATGGTTTTGCTTTTCGAGTGACATCACCTAAATTTGAGAGGTACCGGTTCTGATGTAAATCAGATCTCTCAGAAGGTGCAAATATACAAATGAGGCCACGTGTGGGCCTGTGGGGGTTTTACCTTCAAAGTCCCGTAACTTGAGGGCTCCGCAGAAGATAACTGGCATCGGCCTGCAGCAAAGAGGGGTTTGAGGTGAAGTTGTTTCGATGAATTGCCTCCTGCTGACAGGTTCCAGTTGTGTGCAGGGAGAGACGTCTTTATTATATGATTGACAGGCTACTTTTTCCTATACTTACCTCTGTCTCCAGTTTATTTATTTTCCCGCTGTTATTCTCATGTCATTTCTGTCGGTACGTTCGTGTTTTTGTCAGTAGCTGTTGTAGCATCTGTTCCATTGTGCAGTTTCCTTTGAAAGTGGTAAAGTTAGGGCTACATTTTGATCTGTCTGTCTGTCTGTCTGTCTGTCTTCTTCTCTAAATGGTAAAAGATTTGGAAAATATAGTGCGCTGCAACCTGTTGGATAAGAAATCGTGTGGGGAAATATTGCAAAAACTCCTGGAAAATTTAACTTCACTAAATAGTAAAACTGCACCGAACCATCTATACTTAACAAGTGAAATGATGCAAAAAAAAAAACGTTTTATTGGTTTTATTGGTTTACCCCACAGTTCGGAGATATAGTTCAGGGCAAATGATGTGCTAGTTTATAATATGAAGGAATACATAAAAAGTGTGACATTCTGCGTATGAACCTGGCATCAGCCTGCAGTAAAGAGGGGTCTGAGATGAAGTACAACTTCGGCGTTTCGGTGAAGTGCCTCCTGCTGACAGACATCACGCGGGTACCGTGCGTGTGCAGGGAGAGACGTCTTTATTATTTGAATGACGGTCTATTTTTTCCGTCACTTAAATATCTCCGATTCATTTATTTTTCCTGTGTTACTGTTGTATAATTTCTGTCAGCACGTTTATTTTTGTGGTTTAATCTCAATTCGGGCGTTTAATTGAGAGGCTACATATGACGGACGCGTCAGTCTGTTTGCCGGTTTGGTTAATGGGTAGGTTTCCCATTTGGAACTGGTTTTACTGGATGCTGAGAGCTGATGTCGTCGAGCGGGGGTTCGAGCTCAGAAAAATGCAGTTTCCAGCGATGCAAAGCAGCCAGCCAGCCCAGGCCACGGCGGTTCTCATCTGGCTGTCTCGCTTCTTCTCGGCAGCTGCAGAGGCTGTCAAAATGTTGGGGAGAGCAAGAAGAAAATCCACAGAGTGGCTTTTCCACTCGTCGCAGTTCCACCGAACGGCGTGAGAAAAACCCATGGGTGCTCCGGTGTATTTTTGGAAGAAATGAGTCAGCGACAGACCCCACGCAGGCCCATTAAGATGACTTCTCCCGACCCTTGTGGGTCACCGTGGACCACACTGTGTGAGCGCTGTGGTCTTCTGTCACACGGTGATGAGTGTTTCATGCCCTCATCGACCGCAGGCTGCAAGACCGCACACAGCTCTGTGTCTGGTGTTGCTGTTGTGGGAGAACGCAGGGAAATGCACTCGGGCCTCCCTCTACTGCCCGCAGTTTAGAGAAATGCAGACGGGGAGAACAAATACCGGATAAATATAGGTTAAAACGGAGAAGCAAACGCCCTCAGAATGATCTGCTTGGTATGTTTGTGGCTGTAGCTCAACAGCAAAACAACATGTGTTACTGTCCATACTGACAGTGCTAATGGGGGGTCATGTGGAAACCCAGGTTTGACATTGAAAATGGCTTGTTTTTTTGTTTATTAAGCTCACTTATGGCATAAAATTTATCCTGGTGCTCATAGGTGACGCATAGATGGACAGATGCATACAAACATAGAATACACACAAACACACGCAAACACAGACAGCGTGGGTACATCTGTACCTCGCGTTGCAAACTTCCAAGTTAAAAATTCTTGAAAATAAATTTCATTGCTTTCTTTTTTGCAGCATTTTCTTCACTCTATTGGCTAAAATTGTGTCTGAATTGAGGGAAATGACCTGCACTTCTGCTTTTCACCAAAAGGGGCAGCAAAGCACTCTTGGGGGGGTGAATAGCAGATAGCTGAGAGAAGGTTAGACAAAGAGAGGACATTCAAACATTTGCAAACAATTTTTATTAAATTGTTTGTTACAACTAAAGACTTATGCAGAAACTACCTAGCAAATAAATACAAGTCCATGTCTACAAAGAGGCTTTTCTGATGGTGGGGGTTAGGAGTCCAGACTGTGGAAAATGTTTCTGTGATGAATTGTCCTCATCCTTTCAGGCAGTAAAACACAGCTGGGATTTAATAGTAAACAAATTTTAATACGTTCTGCCACTCACCATTTTTTCTCTACTTCTTATTTGTTTTTCCGTCCTGCGGTACTTGAAGCACAGAAGTAACATGTGAAGGAAGCACCATCTCGAGTCGATAAAGTCCAACACAGTGAACATTTCCTCGTGTTTTACTTCCACTGTTTTTACTACTTAAACAATGAGTTAACCTTAACCTTACTTCACGTCAACTGAAGCCGATAAAATAATCTGGCACCCTGTCCACTTTGTAGCTCATGTCACACCCAGTTTATCTGCAATAGAGGGCCACTGAGACCCAGCACTGAATGCATTGCTAATAAAAAAAGAATAAATAAATCCTCACCACACTTTAATTTATTATGGATTGAGCTGATTTTTTTAATAGAATCTAACCTATGAACAAGTAAAGGAATTGAACAGTATTACAGCGCTTTCGGTGACGGTAACACAGCAGATGGACTTACGGACAATGACAACTTACAACTAGCTGCTGTTGTTGTGTTTGTATGGTGACGCACAAGTGAATCTCCTCTAATCGNTACGGACAATGACAACTTACAACTAGCTGCTGTTGTTGTGTTTGTATGGTGACGCACAAGTGAATCTCCTCTAATCGTAGTGATCATAATCACTATGGCAGTTTTAAATAATAATAATAATAATAATAATAATAATAATAATAGTGTAACTGGTGTGAGTGGATGAGTTATGGATCATCAGAAAAATGACATTGTCTTCCTCAAGGGACAGTTCAGCTGCCTCCGGTGCAGGGTTTGTGTAAAAACTTACTCATAGCTTCACATCTTTGCCTTTCACTTAATCTTCCACCTGATTTGTTTGACACATGCATTGGTTCTGGTGAACGAAAATATGCTATTCTGCATCTCGCAGAATCTCAGCAACTTATGAACATACCAGACACTTTATGTTTACCAGATCACCTACTCCTTCCCAGTATTTAGGGTTTCTTTCACTTATATTTTAATTGCATGCGCATGTTAAATTATGGTACCATCAAAATCACAGCATTTCCACTAATTTAACGCAGAAGGTGCTATTTATGGTATCTCATGTTTTATAGATGGTGACTCAGTCACTGTGTCAGCAGCCGAGAATTTGTATCATGATCCTGACAGGCAATTTACAATGAAATGAGTTAAAAATGCTCCATTTTTCCTTAAATTCTGCTGGTGTTCTGCTAATAAGCAGAAACATCCCAATCTAGTGTTTTATATATGATGAGAATTTAGAGCGATTAGACACGGGCCAAACAGAATAGTTATCATACTATGAATTTTGTCTTGAGATGCTTCCTGATGGAGGCCATGCAGCTTCACCCTTCTGTACAGCATATACAGCATCTCATGTTCCAGGCCTTGCTTTTTAGACCCGAGTTGTTTCCATCCACCTAAAATCACAACAGTCACCATCTAAGGCTTTCTCCATAGCCAAAGAAGTGGGATTGGGTCACACCTGGGGAATCGTATTTTTTTTAAGACAAATGTAATGTAATGTAATCTCGCACCTGCACTGAATATATGGTGCAAACCGTAAACCACCAAAAAATGCTGCCATAACGTCGAATGATCTTATTTCGTCGCTTACCTTACAAATGGGCACCTATTTAAAACTGTGGATGAAGAACAACGCATGACAGCTCGAGAGTTTGGATGTCGACATCGATGGAGATTTAGCAGAATGAAGTCATGTGGCCGTGACACGTCTGGTAGTTTCATAGAGACAGAATTGTTTGCATATTTTCATCAAAGTCTTGGTCATTTACGTAAAAGGATATTTGGAGTAGCTTGTGCGGTTTTGAGGTCAGAAGCTTCCAGGAAGACCTCAAACCAGGGCTGTTGCTTGTAGGCAAATGCTGACTGCGATTCTTGGGGCTCACACTTGGTGAGGGCTCACAAAAATTGCAAACTATTTTATTTACCAGGGATGGGGTCCATAGCAATATTCTTTCCATTAGCCTAAAATTGCCAGGTTTGGCTTGGCTTCAAACCCAATATTTTACACAGTGTTCATTTTATTGGACCTAGAACTGCACTCGAGGCAACTGCTTTGCCTGCTAACCCCAGTGACCTCACTGACTACCTTATCTTTCCTCGAAGATGCAAAACCGGATGGCGGTACTTCTGTGTAACCTGAGGCCATCCAAGATGCGTGGGGTGGTGTCTCAGGCCAAGTTGCTTTGCGCCACCTCCCCAGAAAAGGTGGAGATGTTGGAGCCGCCCAGCGGCGCCGTCCCTGGAGACAGAGTGACTATCCAGAGCTCCACTGGTAACCACATTCCCCATTTCCACTGCATTGGCATCACTCAGACAGAATACATGTAATGTGTGTGAACTGGTGACAGGATGTTCCACTGGGACGTGAGCTCACATAAGTTCACCAAATGGGACACAGTGAGGGAGCGAATCCTGCTAAAGGCGCGTTCGCATGCATAACATCTGTAAATGAATTTCTGAGAATGTAGAGAGATTCCAGTGCGGTTTCAAAGTGTCTCTTAACAGCTCAGGATGCTTGAAAAACTAAACCATTTAATGACTTACATGGCCGGCTACATCTGAATGGCGGAAAAAGCGCTGGAGAACTGGCAATAGTTTATCGGACAATTTGCTGGCCGAAAAATCGGTTCGAAAACGAAGCCTAAACTTGCTCTTATATTCCCGGGTTCGCAAATAAATGAATCCGTTGAGGAGAATTACAACCAACCATTTTGGGTTTCGGCAGTGGGAGCGCCGCAAAGCTCTGCTGTTCCTGGCTTTTACCTCCCCTCGTGCTTGACCTCCAGTCCCGTCCCAGATGTGCCTGTTTAATGACGCTTCCCAGAGCCCGAGCCGCTCGGCAGCAGTTCACGCGGGTCGCTTTCTGGAATTTGTTTTTTTATCGCAAAGTCTCCGCCGTTTACGCAAAACGACGTTTGTGGCAAGAGAAAGCAGATATTGCACATGACACAGACGTCAGTTGCTTCACACGGAAACATCTGCGGCGAGCGCAGCCGCCCAACAGGCGCGTGCTCACGCTCTTGGAAACACATGGGCCGAGACGGAGACGCGCCCGCTGCGTTGTGCTGTGTCGCTTTTGGGAAAACAAGGTATTGTTCCTTAGTTGCTGAGTGAAACCCGTGTTAAAGAGATGGCCCGATGCTTTTCGCCGCCTCCCTTTTCCATTTTAACACCGTCGTTTTCTTGGAAGTTGCCGCCTTTAAGAGGCCGCCAGACGAGAAACGCACTGTGCTCCTTTAGCCATGACGGAAGCTGGCGAACATGTTCAAACAGTTGACCTGAGTGAAGTCAATGAACTCTTTGAGTTTCTACGCAAGACCCAGGCTTGCTCTTTGGGCGGTGGCCTTTAGCCTTTCCATCCTGGGATGAAGGTGATTTATTAAACCCATTTCACTTGTGTCCTGTGTAGGTGAGCCAGACCAGGAGCTGAACCCTAGGGAGAAGGTGTGGGAACAAGTGCAGGGCCAACTGCGCACCGACAGCAAGTGCGTGGCCACGTACAGAGGAGCTGCGCTTGAGGTCCGTGGCAAAGGCTGCTGCAAAGCTCAGACTCTGAGCGACTGCGGCATTAAGTGAAGCAGCTGGGCTCCGGCCTCGCTGTGTCCCAGCTATTTCCACGCTCAACAAAGAGGTTGATCAATAAAGATGTGCAAAACCGTGTTTTCCTCCCTGTGTCGTCCATTCAACAATACACGTCATTCAGGAACATTTGCAAAAATCTACGTTTTTCACGACAGGTGGCGTAGTGGTTAGAGCTGCTGCCTTTTCGCTCAAAGGACCCAGACTTTGTCCTTTGAGTTACGCACCCTGAACGGGCAAATTCAAAATTACCCTGCTGTGTAAGCAGGTTAGTCGCTGCATATAGTATACAGAAAAGTACCAAAGGAAATAAATGTACAATATGTGCTTGATCTGTTAGAGGAATTTAGGTAAAGGGGGCGTCTGATGCGGCTAAATGAAATCCAAATGTCAGTAAAACAAAGTCAATAAAACGTGAAATCCGATTAAATGACAAATAACATATTCTGAGCCAGATTTTGAACACCTCAACTAAGCTATTACAGGGAAGTACTGTAATGTCAGGCAAAGCATAGCAAGGAAGGTCATGGGCGAACACGTGGCCCATAGAATTTTGTTCTCGAAACTCCGAAATCCATTCAGCCAGGGTCTGTTTTGTCGAGGATGTCCTGGACTGTGTGAGCAGCTATTTTTTTTTTTAAATCATTTTGATATGAGTGGAATTTCGCTGCTAGAAACTGGATACGGAACGTACGTTCAGAAGTGTTCCTTTCGATACTGCAAAAAAAAAAATCACTTTTTAATTTATAGCAGAAGTTCATATGGATGTCATTTAACATTGTCTGGGGCAACACAGTTTTAATTTATGTAAAGTTATTCACATACATCATCGAATTTTAGAGATAAATGACGCCTGCGAGATTGCAGGATCGTGTTGCTGCGCGATATGTCACACGCATTTGCGTTGTCAGTGAATCACTTTGGGTTATGTTATGTGACATATTTAAATTATCAGGCACTTTGTAGAATAATAAGCCGATATTATTACACAATAAATCATTTCATACCGTAATTAGAACTAATGTAAAAGTTAAGCCAAACTCATACCACAAGGAAAGTATTTTAATGCACCAGTTTATTTGTTTTCACTTAAAATAATTAGATTATCACATTTTTACAACATCTGTGTTACGCAGCTATTTATTTTTCGTTAAAGTTTGTGCAAAGCGATTAAAAAACAATAAGTTAAATTTTGCATTTTCGTACCAAGCATTCGTCTTTTAGAAGGAGTAAATGTTGTTTATAAATGACGGCATCCACCCCGACCTGAGTGCACGCGAGGTGTCCAGAGGAAAATATCGGACGAGCGCAGGTTTCTTTACAAGGTTACGAAAAGACACACGTATCATCGCACGGTCCCTTTAGACGGGAGCGAGTCAGACGCACTTAACTGAAGCCTCCTGTACCGGTTCCTCCTGGTCACAAGAAGGAGCTTCTCCAGCAAAGTTCTCCCCTCCGTCTGCAGCCAAGGCACTGAGTTCTCCACAAAGTGGTAGCCGTGCTCCAGCGAAGCCAGCAGCGTATGGAAAGGTCCAGAAGACTGTCTCAGGTATTCCTCTCTGTCGATCCCGGCCTGGTCCACACGCCCAGCGTGGCTGAGCACCAGCAGCGTGTGGCTTTTCCACCCCGGACCAAAGAGCTCCTAGGAAGTGAGTGCGCATCACAGGGGGTCAGAAGCTTCAGGAATTTTTTGGTTGTGAATCAGCCTGGTCAGGAAGCTCTGGAACCATTCAGCACAGATTTCAGAGCCATCTTGAGAACTATGTCATTTCTAAAGTCTAGGCTTGAAAAGCTGTCTGGTTTTCTCAGGCTGGATTTCAGTATGATGAACAAGTTCCCCCTGTTCCTCGGAACTGCTGAATCCCTTTCAACATTCAAGGATCTCATTTAGATCCACTTCTCTCCTGATCTCCTGATACACTTGCACGACACCATCACGGTCGCCTTTGTATGTCCTGTCAGTTTTCTATGCAGCTGCTGGTGCGATGTGGTGGCACAACAACCACTTGCTTACTCAGAGTTTTGTGCCGCTTTGGAGAAAACCACCTGCTGAATGAATAAACGTGATCTTATATTGCAGGAATCCAGTATCAGCTGTCAAGGAGTATCTGAACACAACTTAAAATGAGCTTAAGTCACCTCAGAAGACATGACGGATTGTTGTGACCTGATGATAAAAGGATAAAAATTTGTAACGTTCTTGGAAAGAAATATCAAAGAGGAAATGTATTGTGTTGCGTTTCCGGGGATTCGGAAAAAGGGCGCAAAACAGATGCAGGATGAAACATGTTCAGTTAACCCTTCAGCTCCAATTTCGTTCAGTCACTTATTCCATATAGGAGCTGAACGTGGTAGAAGGTCCACAGGAACTGCTCCAGCTCTGAGGGCCTAGTCCAGACACACTAGCACTAGAGGCAGGTTAGCCTCATGTGGGAGAGATCGCGGGGAGATGAAAAGTGAAAGGATCAGACTTAACGTCTCAAACTGCAAAGTAACCAAAATTGTGACCTTATTTATCTGACTTTGACTCAGATTTTGTTTCTGCCGAGCAGAATGTGAAAAGGTGACATTGAAACGTTGATGTCGCTGCTCTCGGCGCGATTCTACATTCTCGGCTGAAAACACAGACTTTGTGCTTCGGCCAGAACAATTCAGCTTTTCTTTTCTCTCGAAAAGTGAGGAGGCGATCGGTTTCCCAAAGTTTTTTTTTTTTTTTTTTTTTGTTATCTCTCGCCGAAGAGAGATACGATTTTGTTTTACTACTCAGACGCGTATCATACGCGAAAAGCCCAAAAACAGCTGCAACGCATGAAGTTCTGGATTCGCAAATATCATTTAGAAATAAAAAAATCGCAACAGTCAAACCGTTAGTTAAGCCACTATCATTTATACTTTCTGTATATGTTTCTACATTTGTAACCACTGTTTTTGGACCATAATTGAATTTTATGGCCTTTCCTGCGAGGGGGTTTTCGAAGAAAAGGTTCCACTGAGTGATTAAATGTACTTTAAATGAGTCTTTGCTTATTTTATTTGACGTTATTTACAACCAGCTGCTCCACACGTCCCTTGCAGCTGTTGCAGAGCGTTGCGCAGCAAGACAGGACGGCGTGCATGGAGAACCTCTCACCTCAGCAAAGCGGAGCAACTGGTGGCCGTCCTCGCAGAAGGGGACGTCGGCCCGTACAACCAGCGCCACCACGTGCGGGCCCCCTGCAAACGCCTGCTCCGCACCCTCGGCAACAGCCTGCTTCACCCTTTCCGGACTCAGGAGGCAGCCTGGATACCCTGGGGTGTCCAGAACTCGAAGGTGCAGCGCCACCTCCTCCCCACGCCGGCGCAGGAAGCCTGGGAAGACCCTGCGGCGGAGCTGGCATTCCCGCGTCACGCCAGCCAGGGACAGGCTGGAGGGGAAGTCACGGCTTCCCAGGAGCACGTTCCCCGTAGCGCTCTTCCCGCTTTGTGGGGCTCCCAGCAGGAGCACATCCAGGGCCAGAGTCTGCAACTCTGCTTCATCTGTCCCCATTGGGTCGGAACCTGGAGTCTGCAGCAGCAGAGGAAGGTTCTGTCCTGTTATACCGACCGCACATTTATAACAGTCGTCCACTGACGAAAAGGTGGACCCACATGTCCCAGCTGCGGTGCCCTGCATTTCCAGGCCCATCACATGTTCCCAGTCTTCCAACAGGAATCCGCCATTCGTGGCACACGGAGAGCTAAATCTACACACTGAGTAATATGTATGCGGCGCCCACGGTGCACATGCGCGTCCACGTGGCGGGAAAAGGATCGATTCATCCCGCCTGGTGGACACCTCTAACAGGTACTCACGTTCGCGCAGGAAAGTGCAGCCACTTGGAGAGCCAGCCGCCGGGCCGTCCTCATTTGTCATTCAAATCAGGTTGTCCAAATGTTATCCGGCCGTGAACAGAGGCACGGAAGAGAAGCGGCCCACATAGGTGTCAGACAAAGCAAAGCCGAAAAGCAGGATTGCGGCGGCGAACGCGGAATACGTGACAAATTATGGCGGCGCCTATCGAATTTTCTTTTTTTTTTTTCTTGTCAAAATACGTTCCTGTAGATTCCATCGGCAACCTATCGGTTGGATGATTCGAAAATACTGTTGAGATCGGTTTTATTATTATTAGAAAGCGCGGCAGGTGTGAGTGACAGACGTCGGAACGTGTGTGTGTCCCTACGGTCCGGCATATCCCCGTCGCGATGAGGAACTGAAGGATGCCGCTGTTTTAAATACAGCATACAAGACTGAATATAAAAGAGCCGTGTTAACCATAATACTGAGTACGTCTTTGAGTTTATTATTATAGTTTGCAGGCGTACCTGTTCTGCTTACCTTCTGGGAGTTCTGAAATCGGTGTGAGGCTGCAGCGTACTGTGGCACATGGCACCTCGGTGCCTGTTGGGGATGGTCTCCGCTTGTTTGCTGTAGTTACAGGTTTACTACATTCTCCACCTGTCAGGTTTGGTCAAGCTATCTCCCTCTCCTCCTGCTGACTTACCTTATCGCCCGATAGCTGTAAAAATGTTTAATATTAACTATGCTGCGGATGGATATACACGTACGGCTTCCCGTCATTTGTTTTTATTATTCTTTTATAACCGACATTTTCTTTTTTTATCAAACAGTGCGCCGCAGGTAGTTACTGTGAACGTACAGTAAGGGTGACTTAGACATATTAGATATTAAAAATATAACTTGAACATATAAATCTTACTCTAAAGCCGTTCCTGCTTCACCAGGCAGATGGCCGGACCTGGTGAGGGGTCATCGGGAAAAACCAGCATCGCGTGTCGACTTTTGGTTGAGTGACGCCCGGAAGGTTTCGCGAATCTGTCTTCCTGGTGGTTTTTTGCTTTTCTTTCCTCTTTTATTTGTGCTTAGCCTCAGTTTTTCTCCAACTTTTTGTCGCATTTGACAAAGAAAGCGCCCCAAAAAAGTGTCTTTCGATGCAGCATTTCCATTACTAACTCGCCAATGACTACATGACCCATGCAGCTTTGGCTAAAAATATAAACTCGTGTGCTTCTCTGCAGAAAACCATCAGCTATATGCATAAATGTACAATGAGTTACTTATACAGGTGAGTAATTTCTAATGTAGGACTAAGGGGACAGTATTGACCGTCCTACGGCAGGAGGTTGGATCCAAACTCAGCTCTTTTAAATCCATACACAGTGACTTATGGATTCAATCAAACAGCTTAACACTGTATTCTGGTTTTTATAAAGCACCATATTGAACGAATATAATATCAACAGCACATAAATGACGCAGTAAACATGCAGTTTTATGGATTTTTTCCCCTCCTTTAATCAAGAATGAGAAGGGGAAGAAAAAAAAACCTTTGTTTCCCTTCGGTTTTATACGCAGCTTCATTAATAAAATATTTTTTATTATTATTTTAATATTTTACAGGGACATTAGTCTGTGCACGTGTTCCGGGGGACCGAGTGCATGAGGTTCTCCAGCTGTCGCCTGTGGTTCACCTATGACCCCAGCAGGGAGCTCTGAGGCGCGGCCTGCGAACGTCGACTAATACGGCGTCCGTCACGACGACGGCGGAGGGCCGCAAGGATCACATTCGCCCAGCCCCCCCGAAACCTGAGCCCTGTGTGGAGTGCAAGGGGCCCTCCCAGGACTAAACGCCCTTTTCTTTGACTTCCCGGGAAGCCCGACCTGAGCGCGACAGACTCGACGCGCATGTAACCACACATTTACAAACCGTACGACAAGGCTGTCTGCCTCACTTCTGGATGGCCCGTCCCAATAGGGTTCTGGTTCGAGTAAAACACCCACGTGGGGCGGGTCAGGAGAACGACTTGAGTCAGGTGGTCCCCCCAAAAGTCTATCAAACTGTTACCTTTCAAAACGGATCTTGACTACATCTGAGATGCATAAATATATTACCTTATAGACATATAAATAACACCTTTTTGAGGAGAAATTACGTACAAGCATCCCTGACGTCGCCCTGCGGGGCATTTGAAACTAATTCAATTCGAGTTCCAGCAGTCGGGTTTGGTCATTTGGAACCGGAACCTTCTGCAAGTCATTCTCATCCTGAACATTTGAGGCAATTTTGTGAACTGCGATGACACGATCGGATAACTGTACAAAGGCAAATGCAATATGCAAAACAGGTTTTGAAAATGATGCCGCAAGACTGAAACCGGTGGAAATCATTGAGGTATAAAGGAAAGGAAGGAGCCAGACGGAGCGGGTGGTGGCTGGGTGGGGGGTGTGGCTGTCAGCCGAAATGCTTTGGACGGAGTTGAAAGGTCTTCTAGCGAACCTCTGTGTGTGGTTTCCCGGGTTCAGAGCGAAACTGCAAGACCATTAAAAGTTTATTACAAACGTGCTCCTAAGCACTGGAACTCTGTCAGCTACAGGTCAGATCAGATCATTTGCATTTTTGCGTTTATCTGACGCTCTTCTGCAACGCAGCTTAAAGGTGTTTGACCGCTTGCCACAGTTTGCACATTTTTATAGCTTTATCTAACTTTTCCTGCATCTTTTTCGGGTAATTACGGTTCTCAAGGGTCCTACAGCAGGAGGTGGGACACCAACCCGGGTCCTTCTGGTGTAAGACCACTACACCACCTGCTGAGCTCACTTTTTCCCAGTGTCTGTGAATTACTGCACAGCCAAACCATAACCTATCAAAAGAGGAAAATTAAAGCAATTAAACACATAACATATATATATTTCTAAGTTATTTTATGATTTTTTTTTTAAACTACTGCACCCTGTGGTCACGCCGCATTTCTTACCGGCCCCAACCTGCAGAGAGTTTGCCGACTCAGTTCAGACAGTTTCCAAAGGTAAGAGTTTCCGTAACTAAACATCAAAAGTCTAAATTCTGCAACCCGAACGGCTCGTAATAAATGCGAGAAACATTTATGCATTTTGAGCACTACTGAAAAAAAGCTTTGAGTGATTATATAAAATCTTCTTTTGACAGCTTTTAGCAGAAAAATTAAATCCCGTGAAGCTGTTTAAGTTTGAATTTATAATTTTCCGTATTTCTGACGGCATCAAAGAAGGCAGCTATTAGCTCTGGCATCATTTCGTGTACATTTAAATATGATCATTTTTTAAACTGAAATTATTAAAACACAACCATGGATTCATGGATTTATCCAACAGTCACAGAGAGAAAATGACACGTTGTGATACCAACTGTCTAAGCCGACGTTACGTTTGAAAAATGGGCTCAGTTTATGAGGAACCCGGAATAGCTGGTGCTTCAAAGACATGTTCTGCCATACTGACCACAGGAGGGCA
The DNA here is from genome assembly GCA_900497675.1 of Arapaima gigas. NCBI lineage: Eukaryota > Metazoa > Chordata > Actinopteri > Osteoglossiformes > Osteoglossidae > Arapaima > Arapaima gigas. Next base: position 61,442 of record UFQX01000124.1, on the reverse strand, counting down.
GAACATAACCAACATCCTGCAACTTCGCTGTTCTGAAGTCCGTGTGACAAACGGTACAAAATATTTGTTTGAGAGAGATTTTCCCAGGTAAAGTTTTCATTTGGATCTCCACCGCAGTTGAAGCCCGTGGGTCTGCAGATATTAACGGTCGGAAGGGGTACAACCTGAAGGACAGACACGCTCACGACGTCACGGCAAATTTGACCGGACACCTTCCGCTTTGCGGCAATAAGCGCGTCGATCGATATAGTACCAACTTCAAAATAAAGCAGTGGGTGGAAATAAGTTCAAAATGTACCAGTCAGTCAGACTCTGAAAGTTGGTCAGTTGTTCCCAAAAGCAATTAAGAAACAGCGTTTGCATTGGTTTGATGAACATTTTTGTTTGTTTGTCTGTCTGTCTGTTTGTCTGTCTGTCTGTCTGTCTGTCTGTATGTTTGTCTGTCTGTCTGTTTGTTTGTTTGTTTGTCTATCCGTTTGTCTGTCTGTCTGTCTGTCTGTCTGTCTGTTTGTTTGTCTGTCTGTCTGTTTGTTTGTTTGTCTGTTTGTCTGTCTGTTTGTTTGGTTGTCTGTCTGTCTGTTTGTTTGTTTGTCTGTCTGTATGTTTGTTTGTTTGTTTGTTTGTCTGTTTGTCTGTCTGTTTGTTTGTCTGTCTGTCTGTTTGTCTGTCTGTCTGTCTGTCTGTCTGTTTGTTTGTTTGTCTGTCTGTCTGTTTGTATGTTTGTTTGTTTGTCTGTTTGTCTGTCTGTTTGGTTGTTTGTCTGTCTGTCTGTCTGTCTATTTGCCTGTCTGTCTGTCTGTCTGTCTGTCTGTCTATTTGTTTGTCTGTCTGTCTGTCTGTCTGTCTGTTTGTTTGTCAAAGAAACTAAAGAAAGCGTCGTGCTTGGCTTATGGCTTAAATCGCACAAGATGTTTGCGTGAACATTTGAAAAAGTGATCAGAATGAGCGAGCAACAATGTGCTGTGTCCCTCCTGTGGTATTTGTGTGTGGTTTTTGTTTCTCGCAATCAGCTTAATAAAATAAATATGTGCCAGAAGGCCTGTCCAAATGTTAATTGATAAAGAAATCGAGTAAGTGGTAGAATTAGTTAAACCTTGGGAAATCATAACAGGAATAAGGATGTGGTTAGACTGACCGGTCATTGCAGCCTTTTTCTTCTGCATGAATGCAGTATGTTAGCAGTTTTCTTGTAAACACTCAAGCGCCGCAAAATGCGTTTATTGGCTAAATACGTGTCGCCTCCCTTTCGCCGCAATCAGAATCGAACTTCCGCGAGAAACGAATGTTATTCTTCCGTCCCCTTCTTAATGGTTAACAAATGTTCTTCTCGTGTGTGTGTTTTGTAACGGTACACCCCACAGTAAGCACGAAAGGATCCTGGTAATGAGATGAGAATCGGTTTACAGCAAAGCACGACAAACGTACAAGAAGCTTTCTGCAGGGGCCATCGTCCCATACGTCAAGTCGCCGGAACATTTTTGCCCTTCGGTTTGGCCTGCTGGATCGTGGCTTTCAGCATTTTCACCTGATGGAGAGAGTCAGAGCACGGAGACCAGCTCGAGGGGTTTATCGCGACTTGCTTTCGTGTGTTTCGTCGCCATCGCAGCAAATTAGATGCCTTGACAAATCCAGCCGACGTGACGGACCTTCACCTGCCGGGAAGTCCCTCGGGGAAAGTTTGCGGTTAGGAAACTCGCCACAAAACAAGAGCGGCGCTGCCCTGTAATCTGCAGGTGAATTCCAAGATGTGGCGAAAATGAAAATGCATGGATTGGGACTAAATTAAAACACAGGGGCTCCTGTTGTGCTCTGTTTTGTGTTACAGTCATCCTATAGCTTCCCGAGCCAACAGCTCGGTTTCAGTTTCATAGAAGCCGTCGGCTTTGAGCCGGCGCAGGTGGGGACGGACTATTAGCGCGCCGTCACCAGATTCGATAGCTCGACCCCGAAAACGGGAAATCGGGACGAGAAAGTCTGGCCGAAAACAGGTTCACGTGCAAACCCGAAGTCTGCTCGGGCAAAGAACTGCATCCCACAACATTTCAAATGCAAATCAACAGCTTGGTGTGTGCTCTCAAAATAATAAGGGGAATGGTAGGTACAGCCAAAAACCTGAGGACAGAAGATAATATTTCAGAGCCGAAGCTGGGAGGACTGGCATTATCAATTAAGTAAGACCCTCGAATCGGGCCAAAACTTGGTTTGGCGTAAACAAAATTACTCGGCATGAAAAGGCCAGAGCTTCCATCGCAAAACTGCATAAATGGCTGATAATAGTGGTCGTATAATGAACTTATTAGGTTATATTTTTTTTAAAAAAAAAGTATCCTGAGGGATCAGGCAAGCTTTAAAAAAAAACAAAACAAATCATTGGTTTGACTCAGGTTATGCACGTGGTGTCAAGGTGGCCGGTCTGCTGACTTGGTTGGGGAATGAATCAGGATATTATCCAGCTAGTGTTTCAAAGTACGCTTTTCCCAGCTACTGTCCTTTATCAGCCTCTGAAGGTCCACATTATAATCCATATCCACACTTGACACGACGATGAAACCCCACTGTCAGGAGGATAACCGCACCGGAACCTTAGTGCACGGCCCAAGGTAATGTATGGATTGATGTGTCATCGGTTGTCCCTGTTTGTACTCAGGCTTGCTGCGGTTTCCACCTTTATGGCCACGTTTATCCGCAGTGCTGAGAAAAGGCCTCAGCCCTCTTCCAATTGTCGTGGCTTCAATCCAGCTGAGATATAACCCGTGAGCTCGAAACCCCACAAATGTTGCGCGGTGAAGTGGGCCGCAGTGCCTCCGCAGTGATGTGGGAAACTGGTCAAAAGCTCCTGGAAGTGTTTAGTTGCAGCTGTTACAGCTAAAGGTGATGGAACCACTTACTGACTCCAAAGGAGCAGTTACTCTTTTTAAACCTACTGTACGATTGCACACGCCATTCAGAAAACAGCATAAAAACAACGCTCATGTCTCTTTTCTCTCGCAGGTTTCGTACTAAGACGGGCAAAAACATTTGATCGGGATGTATTTAATGCGAAAAAGCTGTGAAAGCAGAGAGAAGGGGTCAAATCCTTTTTCTGCAGCGTTTAGTTGAGCCTATGTCTGAATGGGCAACATGGTGACACAACAAGTAGCCCTCCCACCAAGTAGGGCCTGGGCTGTTCAGCTTTGAATCCAGCTCAGCCCGTGTGGAGTTTGCACGTTCTCACCACGTCTGTGTGAGTTTCCTCCTGGTGCTCTGGTTACTTCCTGCAGTCCAAAGACATGTGTTTCAGGTTAGTTTGTCACTCTAAATCGCCTGTAGCGCGTGCGTGAGCGTGCACGTGCGGCCACCCTGCAACAGACCGCTGTCCCGCCCGGGATGTAGTTTCCCCGTCCAGCACCCAGTGGTTCCCTTGACCAGGACAAGTAGTTAAGGATATTGGATGTGACTAAAGGAGAACGTCAGACTCACTGTGTGCGCAAAAACATTTTTGGCCGAAGCTGCGGTGCCCGCAGTTTTTCTCATATCAGATAACTGTTTCTGGTTACGGCCGGCAGTGTAAACAATGACAACAATGACAAACACGGCTAAATGATCTCAGCTGAAGAAGCAGCCTTTGTCATAGTCGGACAGAATGAAAACCTGCGCTCGCCGCACGCTTCCTAAATCAGAACTGACATCTCTGCAAAACACCACGTCTTACTTTTTATCTTACCCTGGTGACCCCTTTTATTGTTTGGCTTGGGTTGCGATGGCTGTTTTCTCAAAAAATGATTCGCATACGTGACCCGTCGCTTTAACTCGATAAACCATCTCACATTTGCTCATTGCTCATCGATAACATAATACTGCATTTTTAATAAAAATCAATGCCATACTGTATATGTTAAGTGTAGTTTTAGTTCTGACTTGGCCTTATTCCCCCTGCCCCTAATCCTCAGATAGAACTAAGCTAAGATCACTCTGCTATTTATGATATGGGCTAAGAATATGTCAGAATGAATTTAATTCTTCAGTGCCGTGAGACAAACGGCTTCTTACAGAAAACATTTTTCTGTCTTTTGATGTAAACCCCCCCCCACCAACATCTAAAGAGAGAAACCTGTTTGTATTTCTTTGCGCACGAGGATGTGAAGCATTTGCTTTGGCGCAACAAGAGATTTTACCCAACGCTGTATTGTAACACAACGTCAGGTGCTGCAAAAGCAAAAACTCGTATGTGGAACCGTGTGTTTATTTACACTGTGTTTCCTTATTCTTTCTCTATTCATGTATGATTTATTATACTGTTGTGATGTTGTGAAGGTCACGAGTAGGTGGGAGCGGCTGTTTGTTTCGGTGGGTCCAGGGGATCATCCCACGGATCCTGGGGAAATGTCAGCCGCTGCCACAGGCCTCTTCTGCGGGGGGTTTCTTCGACGGGTAAGGCAACCAAACACACGGACCATATGGCTTCCCTAAGAACCACATTTACGTGTGGCCTTGTGTAAATATACCCTTTTACACTTTCCTTATTAATACAGGGTAATAAAAAAAGATGCCGGCAGGTCCGTTGCGCTGTTTTTTTTTCTATATTCGGCACTCAGCTGCCGAATATAAAAACTCCTCCACGTTTGTCGGGGATCAAAAGTTGTATGAACCTTGTTAATGTTGTGCTTTTTCCCGCTGGCCTGCGAACACGTCGCACTTTTTACAAAGTATTTTCACGCTCAGCTAAGCGCTGCTTGAACTAATATCCTGAAAAATGAATTCAGAAACTTCCTACACACATTAAGCATTGTTATTTAAGCCTCTTGAAGCAACTTGGTTTACGATAAACTTCTCAAACGCATAAGCTATTGACTCTGATTTACCTGTTAATACCGCTGGGTAAGTTTTATTGTAGTAATACAGTGGGGGTACCTGGATCAAGGGTTCTACAGTGGGAACAGGAGGCATAAATAATAGGGCGGCTCACGAATGCAACTTTTTTCCACCGACATTAAAAAAGCAGCAGCGTATCCACCGTCGCAGTTATGGATCTTGATGGAACTTGGATTTACCTTTGGAAATATTGCACGGTATTTATGATTTTTATGGCTCCCGCAGCCTGGGCTCCACTGAGACAGACTGCATGGGCCAAATTCCCCTCTCTCCTTTGGTTTCACGGCTCTCGGCGTGATTTCATTTCATTCCATCGATCCTGCCAGTCGACCTGCGGTGCCACAGAAAAGTCCGGCACACGGTGGCGGCCGACTGGGAGGAAATCCGCACCCGTTGCCAGCGGTTACAGTAACCCACGTACCCCCATACCCGCTGCAGGCCACAGGCCTTAGGGGGGAACTTTCTTGTTTATCGTTTGAAAAAGTCATCACTCCCTTGTTTCGCCGCCACTGCTGCGACCAGAACCCGACCTGCGCATCACGTCTACATCTATTCTCCTGACACTTTTCTCCAAAAACGTTTTCCTCAAATGCGCTGACAGACAACAGCACAGATTATTGTTCCGGTTTGGATGAACCAAGCAGGGCCTGCCTCAGTCCATCGCTCCATCACGTCCATGCTGCTAGGCCCATTTATGCAGTCGGGTAATATTTACTATATCGATTCATTGCGAATACACTGCTCAAGGGCACCAGAGCAGGAGGCGGAATTTGAAGCAAAAGCTCTCACCGCTGCACCACCAGCGACCCCGCCGACCTCGCGACCCGGACGGTTTTCACGTCGCTGTCTCCCACTTGGCACAACGGGCTTGCGCTCCGGGGTCGGCGGTGTAACGCGGGCCGATCGGCGGGTCCCTCGAGATCGATTGATTACTCGTGGCACGGACCACCGCTCTGCTTCAGTACATATCGGCAAAGAATGCCTGTGAAAGACATCCAAAAAGAGAGCTGGAATTAATGAACCCTGCTTAGTCCAAACCCTGCACTCCTTTCAAGAAAATTTCAGCTCTGATTTCAAAGATTTCAACGCACAAATTCCAAATGATCAAAAAGGGCGGTCGACACGGATACTTGGGGGGGGGGGGGGACAAACCGAATCCATGCCGGCGGGTTTATTAACACGAGGAACACAAATATTACATTCGCACTGATGTTGTATTTTCGCCGCGGCGGAAAAACTGCACGCGACGTAGGTTTGGATCCGGCTTCGGACCGGAATCTTTGCTGCCAATTTAGTGCCAATTCAGCACTTTGGACAGCTCAGAAATCAAAATGATCAAATACTTTAGTCGGCCGTGTCGTTCAGTTCGCCCAAGTACGAATCTCACTCCTTGGCGAAGAAACCGCGTGAATCGCGATATTCGGCGGTTACGGCACATAACACATAGAAGCGTGCCGCTGTGAACGTGGAGGGAAAAACTGTGCGACAAAACATAAAACCTCTGCATTACACATCTGCAATATTGCACGCGGGCGGCACATGTGACAAGGAAGACGTGCGCTTTGGGCTCCTGTACTTGTACAGACAGGAGACAGCAAAAAGCTGCAGGCATTTCAGGGCCAGGAAACCTGATCCGGACAGGAGAACACATAATAGGACTCGGGTGAACAGTCCACTAATGTAAGACAATAATTACCTTATATCCTTTATCATTTTAGTTCATATTTTGGAACGTAACCCATTTTTTTCTATTCAAACTGACCTTAGTCCATAGTTTACAAGCCCATTGTAAGTGATGCCTCACAGATACTTTTATTTCTGTGGTGCACGCAACAAAACGGAAACCTTCAACATTTATACATATAGACTTCTAAAAAAATCTCTGTTTATACAATCGGGCCGCGGTGACGTTTTAAAGCGCTCTGTGTGCAGAAAGTCCCGCTTAAGTGTAAATTCCTACTGCTTTCACAGTTTTCAGCATACGGAGAGAGAGTCAAAAAACAATCGCGCGGTTTGCCGGGGTTAAACCGACTGTACGCGCCTGTGTCCCTCAAACTGCTGCTAGTAAAATTCCAGTCGGTCCACTTTTTCTTCTGCGTATTTTTACTGTCAGCGCGACAGCCAAGAACTTGACAGAAAGTGCTTGTTTTCCGTACAGACAGGTGAAACACCAGAATTTCTGAAAACATCGTTCCGGCGCAACTGCAACATTAGGAAACAGAAAAGAAGCAATGGGCTTCAGAGAGTTTATAATTCTACAAACTGGCCGGGCGAGATGCATCGTATATCTCTTTCGTCTGCGCAGCTTACTGCGGAGGCGACTCATTTAGACAATTTTATGACTTTGCAAGTTTGAGGCTCTGATTTGAGCAAATCGCTCGGTGGGTCGAACGTGTCGGAGATAAAAGGGAGGCCGTGACAGTTTGCGCAAAGCAGAACAACAATCTGTACTTTGTCCGTCAGCACGTTTGAGGGAAACGCGTTCGGGTTTCGTAACTTTGCTCTTATTTATTTATTTATTTATTTAGTCTGGAAGAGACATTCGATTCATCTGCAAGTGACCGGATATTGGGGGGGGGGGGGGGGAAAATAAACAACC
>UFQX01000124.1:0-53967 GCA_900497675.1 Arapaima gigas | reverse complement strand
GGGGGGGGGGGGGGGGGGGGAAATAGACAACCCGGTGATTCACGTTATTGTTTTTTTAATGTATTTCCAAGATTTTTCAAAAAAAAAAAAAAAAAAAACGATGGGATCAAAGGTGGGCGAAAAAAGTCGACTTGAATATTTGATCTACTTTGGCAAAACTTCATTTTCGTCTGAATGCAGTTTGGTTCTTAACTGAAAACACACTGTTAATCACCCACGGCCGAAGACTCGATCCATGAGGAGACCCAAGGCAGGACGCCATTGTATGGACAGGTGCAAATGATGTGGCCTGTTTTCGGGGGTGGGGCTTCCTTTTCAGAAGACCGGGGTCTCCAGACTTAACAAATTTCCGTTGTCCTTTTGTCGGCGATAACAAAAAAAGCTATCACTGAAAACAATGCGCAGATATGATGTCACATTCCTGCTCCCTGGTGTCCCCGAGAGGGTGGGTCCCCTCTCCTGTCCCCATATAGGAATGAATGGCTCTGGAACTCACCCTTGACACATAATGGAAAGGCTAACATCTCGACTTCCGCACAGTGGTCATTTGAAACATTTCCATGGCCCGGTCGCCTATTCTCCGCTCTCCTATCGACAGGGGGAAAGGAGTAAAGGATCCCTGCCAAGGGAATGGTGTTTGTTTGCAAAGGAAACGGAAACTGGATAGGAGGGCCGAATGAATGCGCTTCATCTCATAAAAGGAAGTGGTCAGAATGGGGACCCTGGAAAGTAAAATCACGACCAATCATTCAAATTCTACTGCCGTCTTCAGTTAGGACCACCGTGAACATGTTTCAATTGAACATGAAATAACTAACTTGAATCTGACACGTTTCTCCAAAGAGACTCGCGGCATTAAGCTACCTGCAGTGATTTACCCATTCGGACAGCTGGGCGACTTTTACCGTATCAGTTTTTGGTGAGCACCGCGATTAAAGGTACCACAGCAGGAGGTGGGATTCAAACCTGAGACCACTGACTGCAGGGGGGGGGGGTGAACTCTCGCACCACCTGCTGCCCTGTTTTTCATGTCAAATATGTGACTCACATGTAAGTTTTGGCCTTCCTGCCCCCGGATTTATGCTCATTCAGAACCGCTTAACCGAGCTCCTTTATAACACGATTCACGGGCAAAATGTAAGCGGTGAAAGTTAACATTTGATCAACCTGAGTGAACATTCAGTCTGATCTGGTGCAAAACCACAAACGCTGCAGTGAGTTGCTGGTTAACATGCTGTACATGCATTCCGTACGCTGCCTTTTCCTACTGGGGGTGCATCAGATTATTTCTACAGCAAGTCTGTTTTCAGATTCATGAATATTCATCCCGCACTGTGAAGCATTATCTTTTGCATATTTATCTTTTCCTTATGTTTTCCGTATCGCTGGCATTCCGAATCTAGCGTGCGCTTTTTTCATGAACTCAAACTATGGCTCCAATAGCGGATTATTTCAATGGCTGCCATCTTCAGCATACATTATTAAAGTGCGGAATTTAATAAGAAATACACAGAGGCGAAGACGCAGTAGCTTTAAAGCAGTGTTTAGCAGAGAAAAAAGTGAGAGAAAGCGTCGGACTACGTCATAAATCTTTGGGAAATTCTGAATAAGCAGAAGTAATGCAGCAAAAGCTTCCTGCATCATGTAGAGTCTTACAGATTATGGAAAATATTTACACAACAGACCCGATCTGGCAAGACTTCTTAGCAGCTGCACATGAATAAAAATAAAACGAAGTACGGTGAAATGAACCACCCTGCCCTGTTGGACATGGATAGGGGGTTTTCATTTCCCACCATTGTTGGAGGAAAAGGAAGCTATGGATTGAGCTCCATTCACCGTGATCATGCCATTGTTGCTTTTCTTGTTGTTTAGGTTGACAAGCTATACTTTTAGCATACGTAAATGCTCGGCAGTGCCTTTTGCATTAGACTGCCCGAATGAGACCCGCTGACAAAGGTTTGAAAGAGCTGAGGAATGACACAGGACAGGAAGGGAGAGATTTGGACAAAATGAGGATATCTTCTTCCAAGTGGGTGGAGCAAAACAACTGTCAAATGATCGTGTTTTCACCCGGACTGCGGAGGAGGACAGATATATCTCCCCAACACTGCCTGATGCGTTTGGCTAAAGGATGAATTATTCAGAACGTCTGCGCAGGGGGTCAACGTCAGCGTTAAGCGAATGCAATATTCGCAAAACGTCGAAATGTGCTCGCGTTTGTTCCTTTTACTGGCGAATGAACGTACGCGCTCTTCTACGCAGCGGGGCCATTTTTAAGGTGGCGGGATTCCAAAGGGGGCCTTTTGTACGTTTTTTTTTTTTTTTTTTTTTTTTAGCCTCACATCGTATTCCTTATTTAAATGTAGCAACACATAAAAAGAGAATTTGGCTCAATCAGAATTGTACATTTGAAATGCGCATAGTGATTTGTTTATGTTATTTGTCTTAAAACATGAAAGAAACGATCCCCTCCCATCCAGTCACCAGCAGGTATCGCTGCTATATGATAAATTATCCATAAGCTTGGAAAACTGGTTTCCTAAAAGGAAATTAGGTTTCCATTTACTCAGTTTCCACTGGTTATATATAACACGTCTGCCCTTCAGGAAAACAATGGGCGTGTTTTTGTACAAACAACATATAATATGTACATTCAGTAGGAGTGGGACCACGAGATGACAGTGTCCCTTTCATCACCACTGACAATAGCTGAACAAACAAACCTTCCTGGCTTGTACATTAACATGCAGCCAAAAAGTCCTTTGTGGGTTTGTTGACATGAGCAATTACAATTCGGGGGACTCCAAACCAACGGTGTGAAATAAAACACTGCTTTTTTTTTTTTTTTTTAAAGCCTGAATAATGGCTTTTGTTTGGGTCCACAATATTCTGTCTTCGTGCTCCCATCCGACAGCAAGCAAATGCGTATTACGGTAAATGATTAATGTGACCGCAGCGCGAGGCAAGCGGTCACGGTTGGGCTCGGCATCGACACCTGTGGAAAGCGACGGGCACACAGTAAATAGCATTCGTGTTGTTACTTCCTTCTTCAAAAACATTGTTCTTGGCCTTCCAGGGTATGTTTTGCTCTTTTGCATTTTAAAGGGGATTCATAAAGCAATTCTTTGTTCTGCACCGATGCCTCCTGCTGTTATTGCAGGCGAGGTTAGCGCACGCAGGTATAATGCGCAGCTTTGGCAGAGACGCTGAGACGTTTGGAAACCACTAAAGACAGGGACAACAGTAACTGCTCTCCGGCTCAACAGAATCAGCCTTTGAACCGTAGAAGTGCGATATGAGCGTCAAAACTCGATACCTCGACGTAACCGCTGCCTCTACAAAGGGCCCCTCCGTCCAGCTCGTGCTTACTTCAACCCAGCGATCCGAGCCTCGGCTTATTTATGCGTGTGACGTCCGGCGCATCCGTGTTCTCAAGAAGAATGTTAATACAGCACACTGCACGGCCGCTTGCAGAAAATTGTGGGATCATTTGAAATCTGGACCATATTTGTATGGATATTTTTGGTCTGCGCAAATGCATCACACTATATGCTTAAAGGCACAACAAGGAGTGCAGTAAAGAATAAATTGCACTGGAGGGGTAGCGATGGGTGCCGTAAACAAGAAAACAGAAACAGGTTTTAAACTTCTAAACGGGAATCAGGCATGGCAAAACTGAATCGGCGCCTAAGTAAAAGCAACACGGGACACTCCGAGTTGATCAGAAGACTACGGGTTTGTTTTGTCTGCGATTTCACCACGGGCAAGGTTGAACAGCGGTACAACGTGTTTATGGCAAAGCAAAACAGATTGCCGAAGGTCACATGCTGCTTCAATAACTGCCGCATGTAAGTTATGGGGGCACGGGAATGTGGTTTCTCCTTTTTTTTCTCAGCTTAGAGATGCTTTCTCAAGCTTTTGGTTGGAAACAGATCGTCATCTGTGCCGCTTTCGTCCGAGGACACGGGGGGCAGAAGGTGCGGTGCCCCTGAGCGGCGTTTTTGACTAAATAAATTGAATCACATGCTACTTGTGCTTAATCGAAACGGTTAAGTCTTGCTACTTTGACATTCTCCTCAGAAATGCTCTCGAGGGAATTCTTATTAAAGCGGCCATGTCTCAAAATCAAATACAGGGAACGTAACTGATGGAAATAAGCCAAATGCCAAAAGCCAAGCAGAATACTACAGAGTAGGATTTTTTTTTTTTTTTCCGCACCGTCCCATGGGCACAGCTTGAAAATGGAGAGCTTTTAAAAGTCACAAAGATGCCTGGAGATATAGCGTGATGCTAACAGAACATCTAATCTCAAAAGCGCATATGTTCATTATGGGACTCCAGCATCTTAACATTGAGTTGTTCGCTAAGTTTTCAAAGGAGCTTTTTAGGAAGGTTAGCAATGTCGGCTGTGAAGGTTGCGTACAGATGAAAGACAGCACGGTCTACAGCTCATCCCAGAATCGCAGGGTGCTAAGCTATGAACCTACACCCCCGGACGAGACGCCGGCCCAGCGCGAGGGCAACGCGTGGAAATTTGCCCAGCGCTAAAAAATCAGGGCTGCGTCATCTTCCTCATCTGGTTTACAAAAGCAGTCAGTGTGACTTTGCTGTCTTTGGTTAAAGTGCAAAATAAACCATAACTGGTCATTTTAAAAGGGTGTCTTTCAGACCACACACACACACACACACACACACACACACACAGTTCCTACCTTTAAATGTGAAAATCGCAAATGCCCAGTGTTTTATGTCAAATGTAGACATTGTTGGTTTATGACACATTTATGGGTTGCCTTTAATCCATTAATAAATCACTATAATCTTGGTCTTTTATGCCAGTTGTTGTTTAATGACCACAGAATCAATAAATTATGATTTGAGAAGCTCAAAAACGGCAAAACTGCGCTGTTTTCCTTCCCCGCTCGATCTGCTAAAACACTTTTCTCAGACTATTCCAGAGGTGATAATGGACAGAAGAAGCTTAAGTACTGTGAAAAAACTGAAAATGACTGGTTATATGTCATTTCACAGAATTGATGATACGCTAATGACAAACAGAAATGTTTGAAGTGACTTGTGGGAAGGGCGGTCGGCAGAAGAGTGCCTTTTTTGCGCAAAATTCCGTTGCTGGCGGTATAGTTACTTGCAGATTTACAGTCAACCGGTTGCTGCCAAATGCCTTTCAATACGGTTGCTGACCGCAAACGCTCTCAAAGTACGAGAACACGCAGGGGAGAACATCTCTTTTCCAACTGTACGCTGATTCCTGATGCCTGGCGAGGCGGCGGTCCGCTCGGTTACACGGCTCCTATAACCCACCGAGCTGAGTCACCCAGCTGGAGGCTTAGCTCACGTTTAACCGCAGACGCTCATGTTTTTAAGATATAGATAAGGTAAAGCAGCAATTTAACAGACCGGGATAAAGTGACAAAGTTTGAGTACAATAAATACTATACAAACAGCACGGTTTTTTTGAGCTGGACCAACAAACAAAATCCCAGCGCCCGCCCAAGTGTATGTATGGAGAATCACGCGCACCTCAGAGGTGGACAGGGGACAAGTGGCTGTTTCGGTGTATTTTTTAGTCGATGTCGGTCAGAGGTGCACGCTTGCGACAGTTCGGCACGGATATTTGCCCAGCCGGTATGTGTTTTACCAGTTCGGACGGAAAAGAAAGCATTCCAAAAACACGCACATCGCAAACAAAAAATAATGAAGTGCATTTTCTGGAGACAATAACAAGGCAAAACATGTTTTCTTCCTTTGTTATACTGGCTGTTGTTGAGGATTTTCAGAGCCAGGAAAATGCCGTGTTGATGTTGTTCAATTGTTGTAGAATAATTCATTCATCAGTCTATAAATCAATGTTAAGTTTATTTTCTGCAATGGCACACTTCACACAAGTCTTCATAGTACAACATGTTTAAACCACCGAAAAGGACGAGTAAACAGAAATGTCAATTTATTAACATTTATGGCAAATAAGCCCTATAACCCAGATGGCACAGATGGAAAGAAAGCAGTCTTTTTTTTCAGAAGTCTTAAAAAAAGAAATTAAAGCTATGAGTGTCACTGACCTTCTTGCTTCATGCTGTATTCCATGCCCCCCCCCGCCCCCCAAAAAATAAAATGACTTCCTAAAAAACTTCCAAGAACATCTGAAAAAGTTTTCAAATTGGAGAAAACTTGTTTGATCTAATTTTCCCAACAGCACATATGAAAGCTCACTTGTGTTTTTCTCATAATTTTATCCCAACAAACCAGGCAGTTTTTGAGAATAAATAAGAGCCGCGGTTTTTTAACGAATATTTCGTCTTTGCATTTGCAAGTTGAAGGGTTTTTACCACCGAAACGTGATTGTCTGCTACTTCTGTATATATTGTATTTTTTTTGGTATGTAGGATGCTTTCCAAATAATTCTGAGCAACGTCAAATGAATGTCACTAAATTTCCACATTTTCGAAAAGCGCTCAACAAATATGCAAAGATGCTGCTGCAAGATTTTAAAAAGCAAACCATGAGGGATTGCTGTGAATATAGAATTAATTTTATATCGCTGACTATCCATCCATCCATCCATCCATCCATCCATCCATCCATCCGTTGCTATGAAGCCCCGGTCAGGATCGCTGTGGTTCGGAGTCAATCCCAGAATCACTGGGTGTCTCTCCATGAAAGTACACCCTGGACGGGATGCCGGTCCATGATAGGTGTTTAGAATTTATCATCTTTCTTTTGTTTTCTTTTCATGTATGTTTTAGACAGAGAGTTTGAAAGTTTTTCACAGTGAAATACTATAAGTATCCAGGCGTGATAAAAATAACTATCCGGGTCTACTAAAAAAGTTCACTTAGCAGATCCATAGATACATTGTGATGATATTGGTGTCGATCATCCGTCCGTCAATCCATTATCCATAACTGCTTGTTCAGTGCAGCGCAGTGATCTGGGGTCCATCGCGGAAGCATGAGGTGTGAGACTGGGTACACTCTGGATGGGATGCTGGTACTTTATGGGTCAGTCGTACTCACTTCCACACTCACCCGCTAAAGTCTCCGGGTCCACGTGTCTCTGGACTGTGGGAGGAATTGAAAACACCACAAACACAGCGAGAACGTCATCGCTTCACACAGTCTGGGGCAGCTTCGAAGCCATCTCCAAACCTGCTGCCTATGGGCCTCTCAAGCAGTGGCAGTATTTGTTGGATCCTGGAGACTAAGTAGAAATACCAACAGACCTGGTCTGACAGCAGAGTGAAGTGACCCTCGATAAGGATCACCTTGGACGAAGACTAAAGGCACGCAAACAAGAAATGGGGCTCATCCTCATCTGTGGCAACTGCGGCGCCTTTTGCCGAAACAGAAGCGAGCCCGTTTTTTGAGGACGATGAAGATGCAGCTGGCACGCTTCATCATGCCTTGGAACCCGTGTGCTCGTGTGGGGTCGGGGGTGTCGTGTGTGAGTTCAAGCAGTGCATGGCTGCTACCACTGGTGTTCATTCAGACCCGTGGAGGTGCTGGCAGGGAGCCTGGACCGACACGAGCGCAACCGCAGCCGTACTTGTCAAAACACGGAGCTCCAAAACCGCATACAATGGTACTGCTGTTCAGCTGCCCAGATCTGCTGGATTAAACTGCCAACATGGCCTGAATATCCTCTTCTTTTTCCAAACACACAATAAATTTTATCGTGTCTTCACAAACCTTTCTAGGGCACTCTAGGTGTTTATCATTAAAAATATTCACTGTGGGTCAGTAACCCTACTAGATAATGCGGTATAACAGGTACGGTACTAGCAAGTACATACTTTGAGTCACAGAATCGGCCACACCAGGAAATATAGAGTAAATTCAGATGGAAAAGGAAAGTATCGGATGCAAGCAAGTGAAACGTTTTATGGTTTATAGGGATACTGTACAGCTGAGAATCTGAAAAAGCTGCAGTGGATGCAGATCTGCAGCAGAATGCAGTCACTTCTACTCAGCGTTGATTCTGTCTCATGGCATAAAGGAATTTTGAAGTCGAATAAGTAATTTTGTTTCCTGAAATCCACAAAAGGAAGACATCTTTAATATACACTCTGGTGCAGACGGCAGGCCAGGACAACAGATGGTTATGTCATGGCGTCCCTGACAAAAAGATTTGTTCCACAAGGCTGCGCTGAGCTTTTTAGACTCTGGTTTTGATAAATAATAAGGACAAATGCCACAGCTGTCCAGATGTGTCGAGTCTCCTCACATCTAAGCTGTGAGGGTGGGTGGTTGGATGCAGACGTCTGCCAGGAAACCTGCGCCGGGGATCGAGGGGCGCTCAAGGTCGGCGGAGCAGATGCTCACCGCACTGCAGCTTGGGGTCCTGCACAGTGTCAGCGAGAGCAGCAGCTGCCGAGGGCTGGGCTCGAACCGCCACCCCCCGCCCCATCCCCACCGCGAGAGCCCTGCTGTCAGCACAGAACATCCATCACCATTCTTCACTAGTTTTGATCTTGTACGAAGCGCCTTTCGACTGTGATTCGTGCGTTTGTTTGTTTACGTTGCAGGGTTTATTCATTTATTTATTTAGCAGACACTTTTCTTACAGCGTTACTTAAAGCGACTCGCCCTTTCATACACCAGGGTGACTTTTAGTCTGTCGATTTATGGTACTACCGCCGGAGGAGGGTCCCTCGCTATCCCACCTCAGTATAACAAGGAAAAAACTCAAAGCACCTGCTAGCGAAAACTTTTAAGCTGCGCATGAACCGAAGGAGGGTGTAGGAAGCGTGAACGTGCTGAACGTAAGCGAGTGGGACAACGCGGGAGATGGATGTGCCCGTGGGCCGTTTTGGTTGTGTTACTTAACTGACATTATGCACGGATTCGGCAGAAAGTGAGCAGTTATAAAGTTGTCCACAGTAAACACAAAGTACCCCAGAGCAGCAACTCCCCAACCGCAGGCAGAATCAAACCAGGTCTGCGTCTTGTGCTCCTATTGTTTAAATGTGTTGTGCATCATCGCTATCATCATCCCCACACTAAGGGGAAGACGTATTCATGTATCTTACATGTTTTTTCACTGGTTCTTTGTATTAAAGGGGAGAAAAAAAACTTAATTCGCATCCAGTACTTACAGTTTTGTTGCTTATTCCACAGCCACATACCTATTTTTGAGGTCACTAAGGCAAACAGTGTTTTGAATGCGTTATTCAATGCACAAGTCTTTAGGGAACTATTATGTGGGTGTTTAAGAGTGTTTTACTGATATTTGGGGAAATTAGCTGGGGGTTTTGGGATGAGATGGGAACGCATTATTATTCTGCCCACTGTGAACAACGGAATATAGGCTCCCGCTATCCGAAAATTTGCTGTCCGAACCGCTTTGAGGAATGGATGGACTTGGATGACAATAGGGACGGCTGTATATTGCCATAATAACCAATGCCACCTGAAAATATGTAGTCAGACAATATGTAAAGGGCTCAACTGTTGAGCGAAATGCCAACTGTAAGAATAAAAGCAATTGGATCTCCAGGAAAAGGTGATACTTTTGTTAAGTTATTAGTTAAGAAAGCTGCACTGGTCACCAGGTCGGTGCCCCCAGTTCTCTTTTTTTGGTCAACTTAGGAGTTATTGTTGGCTGAGACCAAATGGAGGTTTTTAGATTTTTGGTTAGGATACAGTTAGTCTGGAGGTGCCAACAGGGTACCGTCGAGGTGAACGGTGCTCTCTTCAAGATCGGAAAACTTGTATTAAATCTGAACAAAACAAACTAAGAAGCAGAAATAAAATAACAAGTTTGGTAGTGCGTGACGTGAAACGCGTAGTTGAAACTCCTACGTTTTACAAGAGGCTAAGTCCGTGCCCCTGAATCGATGTACGTTCAGCAGGTCTGAGCACATCACTTCACAAAGTCCTTCTGGCAAGAGACATCCTCAGTTCAGAAACGGCATCATTTCTTTGAATGTTTCAATTGGTGCGACTAAAATTGTTAAAGCATGGAGGAAACGTCTTCTTCCAAGAAAATGTTGCAAAATCGCTTTCGAATACAAAAAGAAGACGGTGCACTTGTGCTGGCCCATCGCTGTATAAACAACAGGAAGCATGAGGAACAGCTGTTCCGGTCTCATGTACCGGGTCCAAACTCTGCTCATATTCCCCGCAGCTGTGTTACTGTGGACAGCGTATACGTTTTTTTTTTAAAATTAATTCTCCTAACCATTACATTGTATTGATATTTTTACCCAGAGGTGTAGTGTAACAGTTAAGAACCCTTGCAACCAGAAGGTTGTTGGTTGAAGTCCCACATCTAGCCCTGTTGCAGAGTCTCGCTCAAGACACGGCCAGCTGTTTAGAAAAAACGGCCAAGGGTCAGACATGGTAAGTCAATTCAAATGAATGAAAATAATTTCATTTTTTGTCGAATTTACGCTTATCATAGGACCCTGCGATGGACCGGCGTCCCCTCCAGGGGTTGTTTCTTAGCCCGGCGCCCCTCGTTCCCGGGATTCTCCAGACCGCCGCGACCGTCCAGAGGATAAGCGGTTAACAAATATGGACGGATGGTTGTTTATCATAGGTGAATCATTGTAAAGATATGCCGTGCTCTGCTGGGCAACAACATTGACATGTTCAAGGTCTCCCAGGGAATAAAAAATGCTGGTGATATTTACCACACATGTCAAAAGTTTTAAATGTTTACACCAGTACTATGAACTCCAGGACACTGTAACTGTATGGAAGCCCATGTGTCGGGTATGGTGCACCAGCACCACATTTAGCTCGTGTTTTTCCCCAAACAGATTTAACCTGTTAACAGCTTAGCCGTTCGTGCAGCCTGGTAGTTTTTATTGGGGCAGTTCGTCGTCGGTGCGCAGTTCAAAAAAACGCACCCTAAAAAAATGGATTTTCTGTTTAAATCGTCACTCCTAAAACGCCTGAGAATCATCGCAAACAGAAACTCCTTCAGCACACGACGGTGACCGAAGCGGTCCTTTCAGCCTCCGTTCCGGAGCTGCGTCCGGCTTTTTCCAGACAAGATCATTACGCGGTGCGCGGAAATACGTCTCTTCGAAGATATATCCCGCTTGACGCTGGGGATGTTTTGTCTTCCCAAAACCATAATCCATTACAAAAGTATGATTTAATTTACGGAATGGGAAGGGGAAAAAAAAAACAAAAAAAAAAACTTGTCACATTTTCCAAGAATGCTTGGCTCACAGTAAAATTGTTCTAGAAGATTGTGCTCGTGCACTTATTTATTAGAGCGTTTTAAACAGAAACACATGCTATCTTCGAAAGATGCACATGTGTGATAGGTTGCGGCTGATTTCTCCGGCCATATTTTACTTTTCTTTACTCGGTAGTAATGAGCAACGTATAAATTCGGTAATGCATACATCGAAAGGAACTTGTTCGGCATTGCGTTTTAACACAGAACAGATGCTGCGGAGGAATCGCCACTGAACGCGGCCTGAAATATTGGGGAGAGGTTCAGGCTTTGCTTGAGGTGAGAGAAAAAATATGAAAGTTCGAGCAAAGAGCAGCCTTGAAGTCGTGCTGCTAGTTCCCCGAGGTGGACGTATGGAATTCCTTCATGGCCCCAGTAACACAACTCACTCCATTTATGTAGGGAAAGGAGGTCTGTAGTATATCAAATTAAAACGTGATCTTTTTCGTTTCTTATGTACCTGCTGCACCTTCCTTTGGATGGCCTGTTTGATATATTGTGTAAGAAGAAGGTAAAGAAACAAACAATCTGAGAATGGCCGTTCTTCTTTTTTATGTATTTATACCGAGCCTCACTTTATGTACGTCGGTACATTCGGCTCTGAATGCCAAGGTATTTTGTTATTTTCTACATGTGTGGACGTGTGCGGCTTTACGTGAACATTTGCTGAACTGCACTCGGTCCAGAACAGCGTCGATGCGCGATAACGTAAAACAGGCGGCGCGGAGAAGAAAAAAACAATCCTGAACACGCTCATAGCCGGAAAAACACAAGTATATAAACCGTCAACCTTATTTTTTCGCCGTGTCACAAAAGTCCCGATTCACGAGCGACTTGCTACGAACAGCTGTCAAGTTTCAAACGTTACGGGAAAAAAAGAAAAACTTAACAGACGCTGGTGGGTGAAAATGATACGGAAATGTGCACAGTCAGAATTGTTTAATTTATCAAGTAGCAGAAATACATATCATTTCGTACAAATCGTAACCTATAAACAAGTCTATAAAGGAGAGGTACAGTCTTTTTTTTTTAATAAGTACTATTTTTCTGGCAAAAATAATTTTGAAACAACTTGATACAACATTTTCAATAAAGAAATCTCTTACGTTTTTATGTCTGTCTGTTTTTTTCTGTATTATCAATTATGTTCTCCATATATTTATAGTATAAAATACAAAAGACTCTCTATGGCTAAAATTAGACAGGTATTAAGGAGCTTGTTGACTGAGCCGATAAGAGGTGAACTCACATGCATTGACCAAAAAAAATGCAATATACTGTAGCCGAGTAACTTTTTTTTGTATTTTTAAGGATCAAGATGAATATGTGAGCAGTTATAAAAGATGTCATTTAGAAAAAAGGACAAAAAAAACCCACTTTAGTACACAGTTAATAGTAACGCGGTAACAGTAAACCTGCAACACACCAATGATGGTACAAATGTTACGAAAATGCTTCACCGAAACAACATGCCGTACGTGACAGAAAACTGCTGGAGTAGCGATGGTAAAGCCTGTGCAAATACACATCATACCGAGGTTTGGATTAATGAAAGTATGAATTCAGGTATAGAAACAGAAATAGAAACGCATGCCTTTGCCACATTAAGGCAACATAGCAGGACATCCTTCATAAGTGATATGGAAATCAAAAACTCGCAAATGAGAATTAACAATAATGCTCCCTTTTTCTTTCTTTTTTTTGTTTTTTTTTTTTTTTACTGGATAACTTCATGTGGCCACTTGTCTGTGGTCTTTAAGTCCCACAAGAATTTCCCAAATTGTAAAATGCCCCTCTTGTCATGCAAATGTGATCCTGAACAGTCGTTCGGTGGTTGAGTTCTGCAATGTGGCCAAAATAATTTTTTAAAAAAAGTAAAAAAAAAAATAAAAAAATAAAAAACATTGACGTGAGCATCGATGACAAGACACAGTTTGGACATGTAACGTTCCCACAAAGGTGTTCGGAAACCGTTTTCAGTTTATTCTATAAAGCCAGACTGAGATTTTCAGTGGTAGCTTGATTTTCTATGAGCCTTAAATCAATATGATTTACGTTTCAACTACAATAGTTTCTTGACTATTTGGGAGTAAACAGCTTTATGACTATGCATGCTATTGCCTTCACAGCGTAACAGTTTATGACAGGTGCACCAAGGCCTATGCCATGATGTAGTCAAAAAATTTCTTTCCACCTACTTTCCAACGGGTTACAACAGTTGTCACGAATGTGATGAGAGCCTTTGAGATGTTATGAATTGTTAAGTTCAAAGTACACGTAACTTGCTAATGTGCCAACTTGGGACGTCTTTTCTCTGCCAATAAACCTCAGAAAATGAAGGTTACTTATCCACGATTAACCAACCTGGCAGGTTCACGTTGGAGATTCTGCGGTGTGAAACGTTTATTACAGCCTTACCAGCTCAGATATGTCAGAGTAGCGTCCAGAGTCCGTGTGGTAGAAAAGGCTGAATTCTGTGCATTGGACTTCACATTGAAATATGTGCCGAAAAGAAATCGAAAGAGCAAAGCCAGCCAAACATCAGTCTTTGTATAGCTAAGGTGCCTCCGGTTTACGCTTAAAATGTGAAGGCACCGATATATAACAAAATGCTCCCATTTGAAGTCCGTTTCGATACCGTTCCCTCGAATGGGAGCACGGGAAGTGCACGTATGGCTTCGGACAAAAACGGTCTTTGAGCGGCAAACTATAGCTAGTTAAAAAATGTTCTTGAGTGGATGCCACACAGAATCCGACGGCAGGTGCCGCAACGTGTCGACTGCCACCGTTTGCCTCTCAGGCCATTGGGGTCCACTTCTCATCCCAGTCCCTTCCCTGTGTACAGGCTCCTTTCTTGCACCCCTCCGGTGTGTCACTTTCCAGATCTCAGCAAGGCAGACGGCAGAGGGCGGGAAGGTCGTAGGTCCATCACGCTCTCTGGCACACGTGGAGGCGAGACTTGGACGCCGAGGTGGCGTCTCTCCACACCTTGCAGGAGAGGCCCTTGGCACAGTCACAGCGCTGAAAGAGCTCCAGGTTGTGGGCACCCTTGCGCCGGTGGCGTGTGCACACTTCTCCGAGGAGCAGCACGGGCTTGCAGATCTTGGTCCAGAAGTGGCGGGCGCAGCAGTGGCCCGTGGAACAGTCTGAGGAGCGCAGGCAGGGGTCGCCCTCGTGGCCTGTCAGACAGAGCGAGCACAATATTTTAAGAGGTATCGGGCAACAGAGGGACTCCACGAGTGAGCGGGGATGGCGAAGACCGTGTCTTGTTCCAAGAAGCTTTATGTTTTAAAAATTCAGCGCACCGTACTGCACTGGAAAACATCAGTGCCTCAAAGCTCCTTCAGGAGAAGATGCAAGTCTGGCTAAGGTCGGGTAGAGTTTGCATGTTCTCCCCACGTTCACAACATAAAAACATGGTGGGAAGAAGGCAACGATCAACACCGTCTGAAAACCACCCAAATTTACCTTATGGCCAGTAAGGCTGCATAATTTTTATGGCATTGTAACTCCAATGGTTTGGTCTGTTTCTACCACCAGGACCCGCAAAGCATCCTTTAGATGTTCCTCTGTATCTCCGGTCTAACCTTGCACTGAAAAGTCATTCTCCAGCACAAACACATGTTTAGAAGAAGGCGATGGTTGACCACTTCCGTTCGTTCCCTTGGCAAGAAAACCACACGACTGGTCGCTATGAGACAAATTCGACCTGCGGGGACTTACTGTATCGGCGACGACTCTACGGTTCTAACGAAAGTGCCTTTGCGAAAGTCTGAGCCGCCCGGAGGCGTCGAGACGCTCTCCCGTTCTCCAACACGCACGACTCACGTTCGATTGGTCACTGCAGAAACCGGACGGCTCCCGTGTCGGGCGTCCGTCAGGATCCAGAACGGAAGATAAAGTTTGTGTAATTGTGTTTACGAAAGGCCTCAGCGAGAATGCCGAACGCGAACGAAAACCACAGAAATGCGATACGTAGCTTGCGGCAGCCCTGTCAAAACAGGGCCTCTCGACATGACATCGGTTGAAAACGAATTCCGCGGATGTTCTGCTGAACTGGATGCAATAAGTCCATGGCTAAGTGTTTGCACAAAGCATTTTTCCCCCATTTATTACCTGATTGAATCCCATTTGCGTGGAACTCGATACTCCTGTCAGGTGGTTTAGATTTCTCCTTCAAAGTAAGAATTAGCAAAGAAAACATTTATTAAAGATGCTAATCAGCAATGGAGTTTTCCATTGGATTAAATGCTATGCATGCTTTCCCTGCCAAAGGGTCTTTCACATGCAACCAGAGGCCCCCAATCCTTCACAAAACCCCTGCTTTCCTGTCCAGCTCGCTCAGATAGGGCTCAGATCAACAGCGTGCCGCACATAGCTCGCTGTCTCCGATGCTGATCTTCGCCGCATCTCCGAATGCTCCCAAAGCCATAAATATCTGGGCAAATCACACATGACGTGAAGTTCAAGTGTTTTGCTTGACATTTTTGTAAGGCTACAATCTCGTAGACTGGTGGTACCATCCAGGGGTCCGTCTTGACTGCTAGACTGCGGATCTGCACGACCCAGGTTTATTATAAATAACAACTGATAGTGAGCGAGTAAGATTTTCTTGGACGTTTTTTGTAATTAACATTTTTGGCCGCGATATTGTTTCATACAGTCTTTTTTGTACAGTTCAACGTGGGATTTTTTGTTATTTTTATGGTGTTACTTGCAACTTTCGCCGAGGCAGTTATTTTCCATTAACCAAGCTGTTTCGTGACGCTGTTTGCATGTTTCGTGTTTGGTGGTTAGTTATTGAGCCTCTAAATATGTCCCAAAACTCGAAAATCCATTTAGCTCAGGGTTTCACAACCCCATCATTTAATGCCTTATTTCATCGGATCTACTGCTGCATACTTGAAAACCTACTGCCAAGCGATGTGACTTTAATGTGGACAAATGTTTGCGAAACTAGCGGTTGCATGCGTCTATGAAGAAAATAAAATTTATCCAAACACAATTTTGGAAACAGCTTTTGACAGTCAAGCCAAAGATCCTCGAGGACAGTTCGATCTCCTTCACGCGGCTTAAATCAAAGCTGTCCGACGTGTTTGAGGATACGGCCGCGCTTCGGCGCGTCTTCGACGCCTGTTTTCACCAACACGCAGCCGAACGCAGCCGAACTGGAAACTTTTCGATTGTTTTGAGCAATTTTGCAGTTTGAATCATTTGAAGAGTCTATCCCACCGGCGCCCCGAGTCGCCGCGTGAGGAGAAGTGCTGCGTAAAAATCGCTTCAACCGAATCGAGTCGAACTGCTCTGGCATTATTATAGTACAACTGTTTTGTGTTCTCACAGTAAATAAGTGTTTATGTGTCTTTCTGTCAGTTTCGGACCTGTTGCTTTGGCGAAAATGTGGATTATCACTTATTGTTTCACGGCTGGTCCCGCACGCTTTCGCTTACATCTAACGCAGAACGTCCTCTGCTTTTCTTTACTACATGTTTCACAAATATCTCATTCCCCACATACCAGTACTGTTCTACATGTCACCTGTAATATTTAAAAAGGCATTAAAACGGCATCCTAGGATTTACAGACTCTTCATAATAAAAAATAACGGTACCGAAGAGACTTGCGCTGCGCCTTTCTTTGCGGTAAAACTTTGCCAGACGTTTACGGTACTTTTCCTTCAGCCTAAACATCTTCCTCCGAGGATAAATAGGGAATGTTTTCATTCATGTTGGCACGTGCGAGTATGCGCTATTTTGCATCTTCTTTTGAGTAAAGAGATACTTTTCACCCTCGTATGTATTCATAGTCTTCTTTTAAGATAGAACCACGGACCATACCTTTAACAATGGGGGTCTTCACCTTCCCCGTCTTTTTCCAGTCGCCCCCTTTGGCTGGAGGTTTGCTGTGGTCCTCCAGGGCGGGTATGAGGGGAGGCGGAGCAGTGTCCGAGACTGGAACACAGATATCTGCGGACGAAATGTCATGTTATTTGGTGCGTGTAATCCACGAGGCTGGTTCTAACCCACTTAACTAATATAAAAATAGACCAATAAAACAGACTAATAAAAATAATAGACCAAGCAATGGGAGAATGTTATTTGCTCAGTGACCGTCCACGCCACTGAATACAATACGTTTTTATATTCTTTCATGCATGCAGTGATTTACCCATCCAAACAGCAAGGTAGTTTTAACTGTGTCCATTAGGGTAAACACATTGTCGAAGGGTATGACAGCAGGAGGTGGGCTTCAAACCCAGAGCGTTCCAAAAGGAAGGCAACGACGGTATACGCTGCCTGCCGCCACTTTCCGATCGCAATTCTTTCGTATTTACAGACTGCGTCTTGCGTTTGACGGCGAAAACAGTCAAAATTCACACTTGACTTGCAGGGATCCTCCGGAAAAACACCGTTCTCATTTCTGCAGCCATACTGTAGTAATGAAGGCCGATGGAGAGAGGGCAGAACTGTTCCCACGTCTATCGGAAACAATCACAGCAAAGACCAAAAATAGAAAGTCTGTTTTTACATCTACGCCGGGATCTATATATTGAGCTGGTGTGTTTACAACGGTTTACCTATTTATGCAGCTGAGCTGTTTTGACTCTGCTTGTTCAAGGCGAAGGGCGTGCCAGCCAGGGCAGGAACTCCAGCCTCAGCCTGGCGGGTCGAAAGGTGGCAGCTCCAACCACGACGCCACTTGGGATATCGCTTTACGCTCTGGCAGTCATACGTCTGTGTTCAAATCGGTCGTCGAAGCGCTTTTGTTTACTCTGGGTTTGACGGCGCGTTAGAGAGAAGTGTCTCCCGAAAGAGCAAACGCAAAGCAAACGCGAGGACGTGTCCCTTTCGGGCGGATGTGGGCTCACGTACAGTTGTTGCAGCGGTTGCCTGAGCAACACATGTTGTCTCTATGGCAGCGCTTCTTCTTCCGTCGGCAGTTGACGCACCGCGGTGGGGCCTTCTGGGGGGTGTGACAGTAGCGTCCCACGCTGCACTCCTTGTCGCTGCTGCAGGCCTGCACCTGCGAGGACAGCCAAAGCAGTAATGAAGAACCAAGCCACACGCACCTCAGGGAGTCTCTGTGTCACGCCGGAACAGCCCTGGGAGGCAGGCGATCGGTTACAACGAAATAAATCAATAAAAGTGATGAATCAGTAAGTCGTGCTGCCTCGGGCGAGTCCTCACAAGGCTGGATAGGAACCAAAGGTTCTTCTTGCTTTTGTGAGATATCCTTACACAGCGCTGATCTACTGCAAACAGTCCCAGCCTGCACTGCTGCCTGGGTTTGGGTGCCCTTCTACACGGGACAGTCTCACAGTTGTGGAACATATTTCGGGGGGGGGGGAAGTCAAGAACAGTCCTTGCACTCCAGAGAGACAATAAAAACTGCCCTGAATCTTATTGCAGTTATTATTGTACAACTTAGCGTTTTGCTATCGTTCAAACCCGTCAAGTCTCATTATTAGACGTCTTGTTTATATCTGGGTTTTGCTTTCTGTACTGCGGTCTCGCTCTCTTTCTCCCAAAGCGCTGGCTCATGTGATCTAGTTTGACTTTCGCTGTCCCCGGTGCGACACTCCGTGACTGATGTTGTGTTTTATGGCAAAACTGAGTTTCCAGTTAATTTATCATTTGCAATGTAATAATAATTATATGTAGGAAGACCTAAACATTTTTAAATATTATAATAAAATTAAACTGGATAGTCTGTCTTTAATATTGTACTGAAGTGCTATAAGGACCTGAGTTACTTATCTTTTTTTGAAAAAGATCGTTTTACTACTATGGTCTATATTTGATGTTTATTGATGTTGATATTTGATATTTACACCGGATCATTTTGGAGGTTTTGCAACTGATGTAGTTGTTAATCATCCACGTCGCTGTTTTTCGTCTGCATGTCTCTGTGACCCGGCGCGGACACCTGGTTCGTGTCTGAAAACTGTACGTTTGACGTAATGTTGGACTGGAAGCTTGTTCCACGGCCCTAGTTACATTAATCCTGCCGTTATTGTCCAGAATTACCAACCATTAAACCAGGTCACAAACAAACCGATAACCGAACGAGTAAACACCCAAGTAGGTAGCTGGATGGACAGTGGGGCAGGGAGATGATCGATAGACAGATAGACACAGAGATGCCAGTACATCAGGGTGGCTGCACATAAAGACATGAACATGCTATGGACAGTTTAGAGTGACCAGTTAACCGAAAAAACGTCTTTGGACTGTGGAAGGAAACCAGAGCGCCTGGAGGAAACCCACACGGACAGAACATCCAAACTCCACACCTGGTGAGCCATATCCAAACCCGTGACTGAGCAGCCCAGGTAAGGCGAGATGGAAGGACTACTTGCTTGGCCACTGTGCTGCTACATATATGTAGTAACAGACGGAGCTGTGGCTCCCATCATGCTTTGTGGTATGTGTATAGGTAATACCCAATGTGGGAAGATACAGGAGAGGAACTGACCCTGTCACTGGGTACTAGGTTCTAGAATTCGGGGGGCAGCGCATTTTGCTCTATAGGCTCCGCTGACTAAACCTGGGCCGCACAAATAAAAGTTGTGTTCCGACAGTTTTGTCTCGTTGGTCTCCCGACCCCTCCATCAGTAACACTGCTGAGGTGGGTTATTAAGTTGGTGTCGGAAGTGGGATCAGGGAGCGAGGCGGAGGCGAGCGCTTTGTCCGAATATGTCAAGATGGACGAGCAGCTAAAGAGTAAAATCCGCAGCTTGGGGGAACGAGTGGCAGAAGCGCTGCAAGAAGAACTGCTGGGACCTGGAGAGCGTCTCGAGGAGACCGCAGCGACACGAGCAAGCGGAGCGCCTTCACCGGACCGACGGAGCAGCGCCGGTTTGCCGGCTTCTGGCAACGGCAAAGTGCGGCAGCAAGTGCGCACGGAGGAGCTCCAGCGGTACCTGTCGCAACATTTCAGCGCTGAACTGGAGGAGCGGTATGAAGCCCCTCTCCGCTTAGCAGAGCGGCACAACAGCTGGCGTGTGTCCACTATGGCAGCACAGCTGGGAGTCATGCCCAGAAATCCAGGACGACTTGGCCCAGCAGGCATTCCTCAGAGCCCTGGCAGCAAAGTAGTGCCAGCATCACATGAGTGTCACTGCTTGTGTTAGCCTGAATGGAGCCCTCGGGGAAGGAGAACACACAGAGGCTGTCCAGGGCGATGTGTGCAAACACCCAGCCATATGCTGGGAGCGACAAGCGGCTCACGAGGACGAGGGGACGGTGTGAGGAGCCCTCCGCAATGCAGGTTTTGGAGAGACTTCGCATACAGGATGGAAGCATAGAGGTCTCACCCCACGACGGTGCGTGGAACACAGCTCAGCCCGGGTAAACGTTCGCTGCACCTGGGTGAAGAAACCATTTGCTTGACTGCCTCTACTTGGTGAAAGCGGGCCTGACATCCCTGGGTACTGCAGAGAGCAACTGCAGGGGACAAAACTCAGCTGCGCTGTGGGATGAGGCCCAGTGATAGTGGTCAGAATGGCCGAACGGATGGAGCGATACAAAGACGTACCTATTCAGGAGCACCTGGCCGGGTTCTCCAACCCCGACACAAGGCGGCACCATGAGGCAGCGGGGCGAAGTTCAAGCACGGCGAATGTGCAGAGCCAGCAGTGGACTCAACGGCAATCTACCCAGCCTGAGGTCGTCGACTAGGAGACCCGCTCCTGCACAACCCGGTGACCCTTGGGGGGACTGTGTGACGGCAGGTGAGGGGCTCCCATCATGCTTTACTACAGATATATAGTTTAAGTGTTGTGCTGTGGGAAGGTACAGGGGAGGAACTGATCCTGCCACTGTGTACGGTGGTCTAGAGGCGGCACGTTGTAGTGCTTGTTTAGGGCTGCGGATTAAACGTGCCATGCAGAAGAAAAGTTCGTGTTCCCACAGTCTAGTATCCCGAATTGTCAGAAACACCACCAAGGCGGGTCAGGACAATATCTACAGCATCTTGCAAAAGTATTCAGATCCTTTGAAAGTTAACATCACTTGCATTACAAATTATATTTTACACACATTTTTCCACTAGGAGCCTGTGTGTGGCCACCCTGCGATGGATTGGCATCTCATCTTCATAGCCGAGTGCCCATTGCTTCCGGGATTGTGAACTCGCACACTAACCCTGAACTGCGAGGGCCAAAATATATCTATCTGCAGATATTTCTAAAGAAAATGAAAAACTGAAATAATTTGCTTGCATAAGTATTGAAATCTGGCACATTAATATCAGGCAGAGCCACCTTTTGCTGGAATTACAGCTTTAAGTCTTTTGTGGAGAATATGTACCAGTTTTGCACGTTTTGGAGTTGTTTTTCCCATTCATCTCGGCAAACCTGCAGCAAGTTATTCAGGTTGCTTGGATAGCGCTGCGCGTTCTCGGTGGGATCCCAGTGAGGACTC
This sequence comes from Arapaima gigas, assembly GCA_900497675.1. NCBI lineage: Eukaryota > Metazoa > Chordata > Actinopteri > Osteoglossiformes > Osteoglossidae > Arapaima > Arapaima gigas. The sequence goes on along the minus strand of UFQX01000124.1, from coordinate 32,335 downwards.
TGAACGGGCTGCTGGGACTTGATTTCTTTTGAGCCCCTGGATCCCAGTGAGCTCTGCTGGATCAGAAATTGGAAGCTGCATCACACCACCCAGCCGCGGCCTAGACAAGGCCGCCCCTCAAAACACGCCGCACAAGCACGACGTAGACTTGCGAGAGCATTTGGATATTTTGGGGCTATATTGTCGAATTGTTCCAATATTAAGTTTCACCTGAGTTCTAGTCAGGTGCGGACGGGCTGTTATGAGCGGTCCTCCTCTTTTCTCATCCGATCTCCACGGCATTTCAGCCAGTACCAGTCAGCTAGCGCTGAAACAGCTGGAAAAGCAGGCGACCACAGAAATGGTTCTAACCACTGGAGGGGTTCGCTGTTTCGCAGAGGAACATTCTTTGTATTGTTCAGCGTGGCCAGTTTTACATACAGATAAACACTTTCATTGATGGAATGAATGATTTGAGGTGCAGGTCAACCCTAGAGGCTAAAGAAGACCACGGCACCGCTGTAGTACTAAGGTTTGCTTCCGGTGGCCCCCTGTTTCTGCTGGTTTTTATGCTGGTTTCTGTTTCAGCTGAAACAAAGTTGTAGTGATGAAGCTGTTCAGCGATTGAACTGGACATTTCCAATCCCACTTAACCAAATGCGATATCTGAGACGTTTTTGCTCACGTGATGCCGAAGTCCAACTCGTACGTTTTAATATATACTAAAGTACCGAAATAGAACTCCTCTTCATCATATGTAAGGAAAACAAACAATATGAATAGCGCAAAAACAGCGGGGCACCGGTTTTTATCATTTTTAACCATTTGGGTCTGAATCCCACCCCCTGCTGTACCACCGTTTATTAAGGTACTTACCCTGAACAGCAAAAGTCACCCCGCTGTATTAACAGGTAAATCACTGAAAGTCGGTTTGTAGAAAAGAGGAGGATAAATAAATAAACGTGATGGACTCACGGTATCTTGTAAAAACAAACAAGTTAACCTGGAGATGAAGTCGAGAGCAGTGAGGGTCTAAGTGGCGTTTTAACCGAGTCACAGGTGGCTCTGCCCAATTTCTGCAGTCTTGTCACCGGTCACAACTGAAGCGGCCATGAAGCGCCTCTGTGGAAACCTGTAATAGGGCCTGTTTTAAACAGACTGTTAGGGAGAATTCCTGCTGTGAGGAGCGGCTTTTGCGAACGCAGAAGAACGACATCAACAGGAGCCAAGCGAATGGCGTATAGGTGCAACCAAAAGGTTTCCGAGATAAATTTCATCGCTGTTATGTGGTGTGCGAGTTTGTTTTTTTTTTCCCCTCCTTTCCGTGTTTCAGGTGGGTCTGCGTTTGAATTTCTTCTCCTATTTCAACGCAACACGAAGGGCCGACAGACTCCTGTCTAACTCAAAGCAAAAGAGAGCCTCTAATCCTGCATATATTTATAGCGCTCCGCGTAATCTCAACCCCGTACTGGCCTTTTCCTTTCTACAACTCACCCCGCCAAATGCGCAGGCTTTCCTTCTGGTAGCTACAAGCGATTTCGTACAATTATAAACATTCGCAACATCACAAAAGTTGAGGAGCCCCGTGTGTCGGGCACCATTTCCAGCCTGACTGAAAGCCTACAAGTGCAGTTTTTCCCTACAAGAAGTCCACATTTGGCAGTTATCAGTTATATGAAATCCGAACGCCCATTATTATATTTATTTATTTACTTAGTGGGTGGCCTTTTCGCCTTCCACATTTGGCCACATGTTAAACCGAGCCAGCTGGAACAATTCATTGGGAGCTTATGTCTTCTGAACACGATCCGTCTTACTTTTCCGCTTCTTATTAAGGTTTAAAGATTAAAAATCTCCCGCGATGCGTTATTGATTCTTCTGGCAAAGCTAATTGAAGTGGCGCGCATGAACGTAATTCAACGAAGGACTTTTATTTACCGTTTAATGATTATTTTGGAATCCTATGGCAAACAAATCCAAAGCAGCTCCATCCGTTTTGCGGCTGGATGCTGTATGTCAGAGCTTTTCCAAAGGATGCGGCGGCGGGACCCTTTCTGGGACGTGAATCCGCAAACGTCGGGTTACAAACCAAGCCACCTACTGCCTAACACTGCCCTACAGCCCCTTTTCTGACAACTGCATGAATTAATTTCCCACGGATAATTCGGTCCTCCTTCAAACCTGCTCACGAATAATGCACTGGAAACGGTCAGTAACAACAGTTGCTCTTATTATTGATATCGTGTCACATAAATCCGATGACCATGTAAGGACAATAGCATTTTTACGTAACTGATGCCACCTTTTACACCACATCAGTGGTATCAGTCTCGCAAAAAAATGTGCATCCCTATCTCTTCCTCGCATCCGTTTTTATATATTGCTATTCGAAACAACTGCACTGCTTGTTTTCTCGTCGTAGGATTCGCGGACACCTACTTTTGATCAGAATGCCGCCATTTGAAGTCCCAGCCAAAGCCACGCAGACGCGACGTACAGCTCACTTGAGTAAGCGAGCGCAACACCATAGCAGCTAACTTAAATACGAGGAAGCCAGAGGATAGCCGGGGCAGAAAAGCTGCAACGCCCTGCGTTCCCGACTGCAAAAATTGACCGGGAGGTGACCCTCCTCCAACATAGAGGACATGCGTGATGTGAGGTGGAAAAAGTACTGTGAGGTGGGATCTGTGGGTAAAGCAACGGAAAAAACTACTGTGCAGCTCCGAGATGGTGTCCCCACCTTCTCAATCCGGGCACGATTTCCATACCGAAACTGGGCAAGGACACAGTTTGCAACACTCCTTGCTTTATAGATGGTAGCTTTGCCACTTAACCGCGCCTGGGGTCTTCAGACGTGGGTTTGAATCCGGCTCGGGCTGGGTGGGGCTCGCACGTTCTCACCGCGTCTGTGTGGGTTTCCTCCCACAGTCCGAAGACATGTGTTTCAGGTTAACTAATCAGTGAAAAAGTGTCCGTGGTGCCCGACTGTGTGCGACCACCCTACGATGGATTGCTGTCCCGACCAGAGTACAGTCTCATAATCTGGCCCACAGGGATTCCAGGATAGGCTCCAGACCACTGCAACCCCGACCAAAACAAGCGGTGATGGATAATGGATGGATGGCTTCGTAGATATCTGTGTGAGACGTCGGGGACAAAGTGTACATGCTCCAGTCCTAATTATATGTTCTTCATTTCTGTGACTCATTTTCTCCATGTCATATCACATGCTAGGATTTAATGTAGAGCATATGAAGTTTTGATGCATCACTGACAACGACATCATAAGTGCCGTCGCTCTACGCTTCCAACTGCAAGCGGGGACAAACAGCGCAGATGCTCACACACGCACACACGCTCCGACTCCCGCGTGTGCCAGTCCGAAACTAAATAAAATATTTCACCATAACAGTTTACGCTTTTTGCAATAAATTAGATTCATTCCAAGCCCGCTGCCAAACCTGTCATAAAATTGCTCTGAACCGCACCAGAAGCCCGGCGACCCGGTCGTATAAATAAGCCGGCCTTGGGCGTAAACTCAGCAAAGGTGCTCGCAATGTTTTACGACCTGCGAACGTAAATACAGTTTAAGAAATGCGTCCTGTGTTTTCTTGCACGAGGGCTGGTCAGAAAATGCTAATAAGTTTTTTTTCAAGTCTAAGAAGTAAAATTCTTAGTATTTTTGATCAACCCTCATACAGATAGACAGATAGAAAGACAGTACAGGGGTCTTAAATAAAGCGTCAATTTAAAGACCCTAATGAGAACCAATGAAAACACCCAGCTGCCATTTCTTGGGTGCCATTTCTAAATCACAGGGACTTCACTTTTAAATATTTCAGCGGCTGCAGCTCTGACTGGACAGCATCAGCTCACCGTCCTACCAAACAATAGCAGCAAACAGTTTAAATAAGAGCTTATTAATAAGGTGCTTCTTTAATCCCCCAACCACACACACACACACACACACACACACACACACACACTTTTCATCCATTGCCACCCCTTAGTTTTGTTACTGGCCCTTTCTTTACTTTATTGATATGCATTTCTGATTTAAAGAGTGAAATGTGCAATAAGGTATTTTTTTTGCCAGAGATGAGCACAAATATGCAGTTTTACCTGGAGGGGGTTGTTTCCCTTCTTGAGCCCCCCGGCAGCTGCAGGGTCTCCCAGGGCGGCTGCCTTGATGGAGTTGGCCTTGGCTCCCACCTCCCCCATCCTGAGCAGGGCCAGCAGCAGGATCAAGAGCTGCGAGCATCTAGTCCACACCAGCACCGACATCCTCGGAAAGCCCGCGCTTTAGTCAAAAACCGTTTACCCAAAACGTAGCTGCTACGGCGAGACGCGCAAAATCAGTGCGCAAAACCTAGCGCGCGCCAACCGACGCATAGGAAAAAGTAAATAAAAACAGAACCGCTGCTTCTGTCTTTATACACAGTATTTGGAGCAAAAACGATGCACGGAGGTGGCGTATGAACGCTAATCCTAAATGAGATGTTGGTTGCTGTTGCGCGGAGGGGAGGCGTTCGTGCGCACTTGGCGAGGCGGCTCCGCGCTCCGGCGTGTCGGACCCCTCCTTTTTATAGCTGCCTAATGGCTCTGTTTCCTCCGCCCCACTCGAATGTGACAAAGAGAGAAACTGATCCCCCGCCAAGGCTCTCGCTGCCAGGGCTCATTGTGTGCAGGAGGACACCCGAGACCCCATACAATACAGGAAAAACACACACACACACACACACACACACACACACACCTCTGGGTTATACGCTGTATATACACTCAGTTTTGCACGTTACAGCCACGACCACCTGTATCAGCTTGTAACTCCAAGAACTCAGTCAATGTGAACAGTTTTTTCACTGACAAATATGTCAATTTCCCTCTTCATTTCAGCCGCACACCGGGGGGTAACACAGGGATTAGCGCATATTTTATATCTATAAAATGCTTTTTATACATATAAGTTTCTCCAAAGACCTTATTTACATTCTGTAACAGAGCTAAAACAAGAAACGCGGTATGCTTACGTTTAAATCCATTGTGCTGACGTTTCACTGTCTGTAACACTCTGTTAATGCATATATTTAATGTAAATCTGTTTGTTTGTTTAAACCGTTTCTTTGTGTCGGGACTCATTGCAGAAAAAGACAGAAAAACCAGTCCTGCACGTGAAATGTCACATTTATCTTTAATTTATATGGTAATAGCATTAACCCCCCCCCCCCCCCCCCCCCCCCCCCCCCCCCCCCCCCCCCCCCCCCCCCCCCCCCCNATGGTAAAAGCATTAACCCCCCCCCCCCCCCCGCCCAACTAATATAAACAAAGCTTTGATTTTTCTTCCAGAACGTTCCGGTGCTTTAACTACTGGGAGGAGCGAGAGCGCAGCAGCAGGTAGACGACATGTCCGCGAACACTGCGGAAGGCCGCCAAAGCGGCCCCCCTTTTGTTCCCGGCCGCGATGTATTCCACGCCACGCAGCCACTTTGACCAACGCTGAGAAGTGTCACACTAAAACCATATGTCTGAAGCAATACCCAGGGAGATCCCAGCAGAGAATGCAGAACATTTGTGTGATTTTAGTGCTCCCTCGTGTGCGCAAATGAACGTGGAAATTGATTCTTCGCGGAGGGCGAGAAGAATATATCAAAGCTATTTAGCATATCTTTATATCCTTGGAAGGTTATTACAGTTTCCATGCAGTTATTTTAAATCCGCTTAGCTGGTGCTCTTATCGCGTCTTGGAATTGTTTGTTGCCTTGGAACACGTGTCGAGGAATCGTAGTTCCCGACGTAGATAGGGCTATGGATGGTTGTGGAGACAGCATTCCGACAGCATTCCGATAAATGGGCCGTTGTTGAGAAAATGCCGGAATGGCGGCTGTTTATGTACGGAGCAATTTTATAACAGGCTTCTAACATAACAACATTGATGTTAAAATTATTTAGACTTTTTTTATATCATATATAAAATACCATATATTTTCCCATTTTCCCTTGTGGGTGATGGTAACTTCTCAGACTTGGGCCTCATACCGTGCATAAACACACACACACACACACACACACACACACACACTGCTTTTGACAAATTCGATTAGATGCACTTGAGCCATAACTTCCCTGCAATCTATCATTTGAAAACACCCACCAAAGGAAATGGTGGAAAACAAAGATCTGTCATGATATATGTGACTGTGCAGTTAAATCATGTTCGCTCTCTCTCTCTCTCTCTCTCACTCTCTCTCACTCTCTCTCACTCTCTCTCACCCTCTCTCACACTCTCTCTCACTCTCTCTCACACTCTCTCTCACTCTCTCTCTCTCGCCCTCTCTCTCACTCACTCTCACTCTCTCTCACTCTCTCTCACTCACTCTCTCACTCACTCTCTCTCGCCCTCTCACTCTCTCTCACACTCTCTCTCACTCTCTCTCACACTCTCTCTCACTCTCTCTCACTCTCTCTCTCACACTCTCTCTCACTCTCTCTCACTCTCTCTCACCCTCTCTCACTCTCTCTCTCACCCTCTCTCTCTCTCTCACCCTCTCTCACTCACTCACTCTCACTCTCTCTCTCTCTCTCTCTCTCTCTCTCTCTCTAGTTGCCAGTTTCTTCTCTGACCCAGCAGCTGATCACCTTGAGAATCTTTTCCTTCACCTGTCTAGTAAGGTGCAGTGAAAACCATCACCGGCTCTCGAGTTCCTTCTCTGCATCCTGAGATTTAATCTCGGGTTTGGCGGATAAACACCTCCGTGACATCCATGAACACAGCGTGAGCCTGGACTTGTGGCCCAAAGATCAAGCTAAACTACCTCTGGGCACCATTCTCGACCCAGGGTAGTACCGTAAAGTACCTGGGTTACATTGATCAGGTAATATGGGAATGAGCCACGTCGACGGTGCTGTCAGCAGTGCTGCAGACAAAAGACTCAGGAGACAAGAATGTGACAAGAAAAACTTGATTTCTCCGTGGCACATTCAACACAGCAGCACCCACCGAGCCCCACGCCTCCACAGCCGTCCAACTGCTCCACCCGCAGCTGCGATATTAAGGAAATAATAATATAATCAGGAAAATACTCAACAAGCAGAAAAAAAAAAAACAGAGAACAACTCAAAGTCTCCTTTTCGTGTTTTCAATACCTGAGACATATATAAGCAAACACAAATGGATTTACTGGCACGAGACCCTCTTGCACCCGGAGACCAAACCGACGATCGGCAGGGAATCAAAACTTCCGGCAGAGAACAAGAGTGCTGACCTCGCTTGTGAAGTCATCGCTGCCGCAACATGGACAAATAAATCACACCGACTAGTCACACAAGTGTGAGTGAAGCCAATGTTAAAATCAGATTGTGCCGGAGATCAAACGTGCTGGCTAAGTGATACTTCTCCAGTTAACAGCCTTGCGGTGAGCTTTGGCGCCATTGGTATTTTCCAGTAAGGTGAAAGTCTCAGCAAAACTGAGTCAGACATCATCCATCTTGAAAACATTGGAAACTTGCAAAATTTTCAATTGGGCCAGATGTTTGTGGAGAATCCGTCCATTGTTCCTTTCTTCCCCCCCCCGTAGCAACAGGTACGGCGCTGAAAATCTACTAAAGAGGAGCTCTAAAGGAGCCCGAGGAGCCGAGTCGGCGGTTTGACAGCCGAGCATGACAAGGCGAGCACTGAGAGCCGTCCGCCTTCCCGTATTTTGGTTTATAAGCGACTATAACGTGGAGCGCATAATTAAAATAACAAACTGCAGTGATTTAGTTTGCCATTCGATCTAATCTCATCGGGTCTTGTTGTGACACCACGTGGGAACCATGTGTAGAAGGTATTTGAATTTCATCCAGTCCCAATTAGATGCACACATAGACGTAATGGAGCATTTCCCATTTCTTTAACACTCCCGTCCAGAGAGTCTAGGATAACAGTGTATTGACAGCATAATGCTTTGTTATATTTATGGTTTTGGAGGCCATTTTTTCTTAGCAAGCAAAGAAAAGGGTGGTGAAAAACAGGTGTCGGGTTTCCCTCTGGCACGACCCAGCTTATTCATCCATTGAAAACTTCATAAGACAGGATCAGTTCTAACTCAGGGAGTTGTGAAATGTGATTCAGTCACAAAAAAATTTACATTCACAGCGCCGGACACGGCTGGACCGAACGTCTCGGGCGTTTGTCTTGTCAAAAATGTGTGTTTTTGCACCTTTCACGGTAACAAACCCCTAACGTGAAAATAAGGGACATTTAATCCGTTTCACGATAACACGACACCTCAATATTATATCCATAATGTTTTCATGAGAGTATGCAGCACCTGATGAGTCTATAAACTTTGTGGTCTGATTTTTTCGATTTAAAATGTCACGTTTCGTATTGTGCGTAGTAGCTGAGTTCAACGGTGTCGTGTTAAAACGGGTAGCGGTGAAAGGTAAAAGGTAAACGACAATAAATATAAGGTAAATAGTATTAATGATACTGTTTTACCATTAAATTGGTTGCATTTAGTATATAAGTGCTGTTGGTGCTGCCGGACAGACGGGCGACACAGAGAGCGACCCTCGTGCCACCAAAGTGGAAACGGAAAAAAGGTACAGATCGCTAAATTTTATTAGTCTTACGTCACTAATGTGTGCAGCGTAATGTGTGTCATTCATCACGTCTTTTTAATTTTTATATTTCTTTACATTTCTGTTTTTGCGTACATAACACTTGCTCCCGTAAAACGGCTCCTGGCTTCAATGACGGGACAGAGACGCCAGCAACCCACGTGCCGTGTTGTTATATTGCGTCGTGATGCTTAATGTTAATGATTTCGATGGCATTTGGTGATATTTCACTATATTATGTGCTAAACATCAGGAGCACGTCAAATTTTTACCCCCGAAACTCCTGGCGGTGAGACCTCCGGCCTCTGAGTGTCGACCCTATAAAGGGTTTTACAGGGACAAACTACCTAGTGATGCTTACATCTTCAGATGATGGGAATCGACCTTTAGTGGGTTTCGCAGGAAAGAATTTCCCTCGTACGGCAGCGGAAGACTGTATTTCTTTTTTTAAGTGAAAGAACGGTGTTTTCCTACATGTTAATGGCACCAGAATCAGAATATTACAGCTTAACGCATCGGTTCATGTGTGAGGAACCATCAAGTAAGGAGTCATTTGAAGAACAGCGGAGCCTTGTTAAGGAGCGTCTAACCCGCATGATGTTTTGCTGTAACAGAAGCAAATTGCCAGGTAGCAAATGTGGGCAGAGCCCTGACCGAAACCTGCAGATACGGACCACCGCCTGATCGGGCCAACGGATTGCTTTTGGCGGATATTTCGCTGACAGAAAGTTCCGCTATTTCGCTTCGAGAAGGAACGGCTTCGCAGCGAGGGACGCGTTCGAGCGCTACATCTTCGTGTTTCGTGACGGCGGCAAGACACGGGGGCACGTTTGCCAGACCGATACGGCCCACACGACAGGGAAATGCTGCTCCCGCGCAGCATAACCTATTAGGTCGCTTTTTCGCCGTCGATCGATTCGTTCGAAGCAGCTACGGCGTGGTTTTGTCCGACGCGGGCTCGCGAAACACAAAGGCTCGCGGCTCGAATTGCTCGCATGTGTTTTAAATTAGCTGGATCACATAAAACATCGCTGGCATTTGGAAAGCCTTTCCGTCAATTCAAAAATTACAAACTGCTTTAATTATATCGCCCCTTTCAAACCAGATCAATGTTTTCCTTTGCTGACTTTGCAAAATAATGATTTTTAAACGCTTATTTGTACATTGCCTGCTTCTATTATGAAGCATGACTCGATCACACTCGCCATTCTTAAAAATAACATTACATTACATTTTTATATATTTAATGTATATATATAAACATCATATATACACACTATATATAAATAAATGTATGCATATATGTATATATAGTGTATTTGGAACTGTATTCTACCATTCAGCAATTAAGATTCTTTTCATTTTAAAAGTTATAAGAGCGTAACGTATGAACTGCAGTAAGAATGCAGCAAGAAAGGAGTCCAGAACTTTAAGAAATTAGCGGAGGAAGAAATGTCTTAAAGGCTAACTAGATACAGGGAATTTGAGGTGGGGGTGTGTAGGCGGTCTTCTTTATTTTCCTCAGATTTCATTTCAGATTCACAAGCTGGGAATGCAAATAATGAGCTGTGGTTTCATACTTTTATGTAAGCCATGCGTCTGTGATCCGCTTCGCCCGGTTCAACCGCTCCTTTTATTTATCTATTTATGCATTAATTCGCGTGGGGACCACGCGGCCGCCCTCCCGCGGACCCACCTCTCCGGGACGTTACCCACACATCAATCTGCAGTGTCAGTGGCGGGCTTTGTGCCTTGCAGAGCCCACCCTGATTTAGGCTCGCAGCGAGCGAGGAGTCAGGAGAAGGGCCTCACGCACATCTCTGTTTCCCACAGTCGGATCGTGTCAGAAATGTCTTCCATTACTGGGGCCGCCCTGACCGAGTGGGAACGCATGCGGGGACTTTGATGTGAGTCGTAGATGCAGACGGGTTACGCCCTCACAAGACGCAGAACAGCGGTCCAAACAACATTTTCTTGCCACTACGACTGTGCGCCTCCAGATGGGAGTGATTTAATGGCTCGGGTTATGAAGCAGGTGGCAAAACATTTGCATTGCAGCGGGATAAGGACATACTCTGGATACCCCGAACAAGAACATAAAACCTTCCGAGATGTTTTTGCGCGCACGCCTGTGTGTGCGCGCGTGTGTGTGTGTGTGTGTGTGTGTGTGTGTGTGAAAGAGAGAGAGAGAGACAGAGAGTGATTTCCCCAAGATCCCTGAAGTCCTACAACTGTTATGAGAAAATTGCCCCATTCTGGCCCATCAGACCTCAGCTTACGGCGGGTAGGGGGGTCAGTGCGCGCTATCCGAAAACAAAAAAATCTTGCGCCTCTCTCCGCTGCATTTATTTATTTATTCATTTATTTGTTTTTTATTTTTCATTTGTGGGGTTTTGCTTTGATTGTTCCGCTGCGGAGGGGAGAGCAGCGTTTGGATTTGCCAGCAGATCTGCTTTACATCTAAGTGTGATGGAGAGAAGCACAGGGCATCAGGAAAAGCTGACAGATCTGGGCTGAAAAGTGCGTGGAGAACCTGAGAGTGCGGCGCCAGCTACCTTTCCTTCCCAACGGAATGACTCGGGCACAAGAACCACCCGGAAAGGAAGTCCACGTGTGTCCAGCCTCTCGCATTTCTTGCATGATTCGGAAGGCGCAGAGTGGAGGACGGTCTTTATGCTGGAGCTTTGTTTTCACACTTTCTACATCGTGTTTGATTCGGGCCAGGCGGCTGGCGGTTACAAACAGGAAAAACACACCCGGATACATATTCTAGGTGTACAACATGAGCCAAGAGGAGCGGTGACAAACTTGTGTCGAGCCGAGTGTAGGCAGTCGGAATAATATGAACGGTAACTCCAGGTCAGCAGGACCAACCGTCTCTCCGTGAGGGCCACCAGGTTATCAGCTTATAATGAGATGGGGGGGCTTCACAGACGTTGACCCCTCAGGGTTTATCGCTCTCCGCAACTGCATCCCCGCTTTTACCTCTGATGTCTGGATTGCTTCATGCTTCATCTGCACAGATGGAGTGGGGGGAAGGGGGGGGTGGAACCGGAGTTTGGATTTGGCTACATTGAAACCTTCAGTAAGAATATGAATGTCAAGACAGTCCGGCCAGTTTATAGGATGGCAGACTCAGGATCAACTTAGAAAAATTACTGACCAGAGCCAAATGCTGTGCCGGCTCACTGAATGGGGGGGGGGGTCCATTAAAAAAACTAACCCGCTATTTGGAGGTATCATATGCAGCTTGTCCTCCAAGTTATGAACTTAACTGGGACCAACAGTTGGTTTGATACTCAGATAGAAGTGAAATGTAAAACGAAATGGGCGACAGGCTCCTGATCTCTACGTTCTGACACCTGTGTAATGTGGTCCAGCAAAAAAGGGACGATGGACAGAGTGACTGTACTTACAGACTGTCTGCCTCTCCATCTGTGAGTGAAACACACTTTACTCTGAGTTGTAAGTTGCTCTGGAGAAAAGCTTCAGCTAAAAAAATAAATGTAAATTTAAACAGTTCATCCCCCCCCCCCCCCCCCCCCCCCCCCCCCCGCCCCCCNCCCCCCCCCCCCCCCCCCGAGGGTTTACAGGGAGGCAACTGGTGGGTGTTTCAGATGGGAACAGACAAGCAGCTTTCTGACCCCCCCCCCGCTCCCATTCTCTCCCTTTCTCCCTCTCCCACGTTCTCTTTCTCTCTCTCCACCTTTCTTTCTCCAGTGTTTGTCCAGATTTGTGGCCCCTTAGTCCCTTCGTTCACCCCACACATCACAGAAAATTCATTAATACCCAGTGCAAGCATAATTACAAGAAATAAAAGCAACATTTTGAGAATTTTCTTTTAAAAATGTGATTAATATGTTATTTATCATGAAATGAACCTCTGCTCAGGACTGGTAGATGTAGAAGCCATAAGCTCATCCACAGCTTGCTCGCCTTTTGTTGGCTTCTTCTCCACCTCCCCACTCTTTCGCATCACTTAAGGCAGCACTTATTCGCCAACAGTTCTGTCCCACGAAGCACTGACAGCTACCTTATTTCTAAAAAAAAAAAAAAACTTCTCAAAAACAAGTCGATATCAGACAAAAGTCTGTTAGCTGGAAGTTAGCAGGTCGGGGACCCGCTCTACACGGCTTCTTTTATTCATTTAAAACTGCACTCTGGTTATAGACAAAAAACACATTGTTAGACTTTTTCTGAGCAACAGACTGAAATTTTTCACCTAATGGATTTTCTAAAAAATTCGGGTTTCATTTTGGCAGTTAGGAGGAAAATTATTAAAGGTCGGGATCCCATACCTGAGTGTGGTGCAACCTTTACAACGCTTCCTCAACAAATCTGCGCGTATAATAGAAACATACACGTGGACTGCACGTAATGACTCTGCACGCATTGAAATTAAGTGAATTTGTTGGAATCTCTCATTTTTCCTTTTTTTTTTAAAATCTTAGAACATACGCATACGAAAAAATGCGACGCACTGGGCTGCGGAGACACGTGCGGCTGAAGTGCAGTGCTTCACGACCAGTGCTTCCATAACAAACCACCCCCAGTGCAAGAATGTTCCATAAATTTTTTGCATGTAACATAAAGGCTAAAAAACAAAAAAAAAAAAAGAAATACTACGGACTCGTGTGAAATAGCAAAATTTGATGAGGAGGAAATCCACAAATCTATGCAGTGACGTTCTCCTGGTTTTCATTAGTGCGAATACAAAAAAAAGCGCGGCGCGCTCTACTTCAAACACGCCGAGGAAGACGCGGCACAGCAGTGAGAATTTGCGTTCTAGAAAGACTAGGAGCAGAAGACATGTGTTTCTCTTCATCATTAAACTGCAGCTTTCTTTCTGAACGGTAATAATAGCGAACGGTAATAAATGCGGGCTAACAGCTGGCGCGCCGGTTCATTTGAACGTGGTCTATCGCGATGCGAATCATATACGGCAAAATGCGAGGAAGCGTAAGGGGAAGGCAGCCAAACTACGGCAGGACTTCTGACTGAGGGTGACACGATGCTCGAGGGGTTATTCGTCCCAACTTATAAGGCCGCAAAAAAAAATCTTCTCGTTTCTGGGTTCGCACCACGACCGGACGTCGCCAGAAATGAGCTCCCCTTGTTACGTGGCTCAGATTTATGAACTTATAGCAGTGTCCCCTCTTTAGTAAAAGTTGTGCCACATGAAAGAGGCCTCTGCAGCGCTTCAGCTGGTGCATGTGAGGTCCTTTCTTCTGTCCTCGACCTATGGCGGTTGGCAGACGTCGTACGTCAAGAGTCGGGACCACAAAACCATCAGAAAGACTGTCACTGTTGATGTTAATAATTATTTTCTGGCAGCGGCTCTTGACCGAGCGCAGCTAATGGTGAACAGTTGTGATTTCTCAAGAGGAGCCCGTGTCCAAAGAAGGAAGGAATTGTCGAGAGAGAGCGAAAAAAAAAAAACGCTCGCTGCTAAATAATACAAACCGTGCGACTCAAACGACTGTAATCCTAAACTCTCCTTGTTCTCGCGAATTTCTTTTTAGAGAGAGTTCAAAGTACGTTTCGCCACGTCTGTACCTACAGAAAGCGATAGCACATGCTTCGCTTTGTTCCCCAGAACCTTTTGACTGCTCTGTCCCTTAAGCGGTACCTATCACTTCCAGAAAAATATTTTCTTAGCAGCAGCCCATGCATCACTCTATGTGTCGCTCATATTTTGTCCCACAGCTTGTGCAAAGACCTGATACTGTGATTTATGATGTGACTAACCAGCGCCGCCTGTAAAAGCCTCGCTCTCGTGAACCGAGTTCCCCAAGATCCTTACGAATCGATACGGTTAACCATTAAACGGCATGCAACGGCCTGGGGTACGAGTGCATTCGGCTTTTTTCCAAGCGATGAACCTCGTAAAGAGAACGGGTGGTCAGCGACATTTAACAAAGGCCAGGTGGCTACACATATTGACTTTTTCATTGACTGCCCTTTGCTAAAAGGCATCCTGGGCCGAATGCGATATAACCGCAACGTCATGCTTCAACAAAGATAAATGCTTCCTTTTGGAAAAATCCGTCAATCGTTGCGAATACTTTCCGAATTTTTTCCGACGCAGCAATAGCTATTCTAAATATGGCGGTTTTGTACCGACACTTTCGAATGTAATGTTACTATATTATATCAGTATATTCGAAAATACTATACTGAGCAAACCTGCTGCTTAGAGTCATTCCACCCTTTAGCAGAGCGGGGTAATTTTTACCACGCCAATTTAGGGCAAGTACCTTGTTTTAAGGGAGCAGAAACTCAGGAGGTGAAACTTGAACCTTTCGACTACAACACACCGATATTTGGAAGATATGTCTGTATATTCAACGCGCTTTTTTTAAGTCCTGACAAGGCTAAACATTGAGTATTATGCACATCAGCTGTGTGTTTCTGGGGCATGTGGGCATCGCAAAACTACATCGGCACGATGTGTATATCAATTATTCTCAGGTTTCCGATGATTGAATCGTAACCCGCTTAAATCAGCACATAAATCACAGGATTTTTGGTGGCTCTTTGTTCTTTTCACAAACAGCGGTGACATCATTTTTATATAATCCCTTGCCGTCCACATTACACTGCATCTGCGGATTGAATTGCTGTCGCACAATGCAGTATTGTACCCAGACCTGTGAGGTAGAAATGAAAAACGTGAGCTAAAGTGAGTCAGTCCCCGTAATCTTCATCCAGTTTCAAGCCATCGAGGTGCATAAAGAGTTCACGCATATTTGTGCGGGCGAAAAGCTGTGTTCCGTGTATATATCGCACAAACGCTGATCAAAAGGTCCTCAGTCAGAAAGTTGTGTTAAGCATATTGTGGTCTGCGTTTCAGTCATATGTAGCCGCACGGTCCTCCGAGCGTCAGCATCACCCTCAACTCCGAGACGCTTCAGACCTGCAGAGGTGTGCGCCCCGACGTCACTTGTCACTTGCGTGAAGGGATTGCTCAAGTTTATATTTTTTCAATGGAAAAAAAAAATGTCACCTGTTTCACTTTTCATTGTCGCATAACACAAAGTACACGTAGTGGCTCACGCTGCCACCCCACCTTAGGACTCGAAGGAGCCAGGTAGGACTATAGTACGTGACCGGGTATTTACCCTGATGCAGTAAAAAGTATAGTGGTATATAAATGGGTGTCTCACTGTAAGTCACTTTGGAGAATTATCCAATTTAAATATATAAAAGTAACATTCGCAATAGACCCGCGAACGCGGTATAATCTTGAAATTACAGCACTTGCTAAACTCCGTGGTGGTTAATGTCACAAGTGCAACCGACTGGTAGTGAGTTTGTTGCCGTAAACCATGTAAAAGTCACGGAAACATCCATGTAAAGCCCCTCAGCGGGTCAACGAAATGCTAATAAATGTGACATTTAGTTACAATGACATGTATGAAATTGCTGTACATGTTATGATTATTACCCCGAGCCAGACTCACATCCGGTCCGGAGACCACCCTGCGCAGCCGTTCACCATGTTCCCCAGTCAGGCTCTGGACCACCGCAATCTGGAGATTTGGAGAAGGTAGATAAATATTTGAATGATCCATCCGGTCGTCTGTCCATCCATTATCATTAGCTGCTTATCCCGAGGAGGGTCGCGGTGGTCCGGACTCTATCCTGGAAGCTTCAAACAGGCCCTGGATGAGGCACCGGTCCATGGCAGCATTTCAATGATATTAAAAATATTTTTGAAAACCTATTAAGTACTGAGATAAAATAAATGGACTGCGAAAATAAAAATAAAGTACTTATCGCAGTTTGTTTAAAATATTTTGTATCCGATTTTTCAAATGACGATATTTCCTATATATTGTGTTACTTTTCGAAAACTGTTGAATGGCACATGAAAGACTTTCAGGATTCTGGATTTCAGGCAACGGACTGAAGTTTAATCTATGAAACCAAAAGTTCATCTTGAAAGGCAAAGCTGCAATAATTTTATTTGACAGCTATAGCACCTTGATGTTTTTATTGGTTTTAAATGATAGCTCCAGATGGTTTTACGTGTTAGGGTAGACACGGTGAATCTGTTGAGTATTCTCATTCGGGAGACGACTTTTAAGAAGAAACGTGAAAAGACGACGGGCCAAAGTCTGACTTCTGTTTCTAATTTAACCGGGAGAATTGAATAACCATCACCAATTTGTATGTGCTTACTGTTACAATGAGGTACCGGAGCTCACACGATGCGTTTTTTTTTTTTTTCAGACAATTTGAAGCTTTTTTTTGTTTCGGCGATCTCAAGAAAATACCGAGAAACTGAAACTGACCGTTTAGTTACTTTCTGGGGGGGGGGGGGGGGCTACCGTGTTTTCANCGATCTCAAGAAAATACCGAGAAACTGAAACTGACCGTTTAGTTACTTTCTGGGGGGGGGGGGGGAGCTTACCGTGTTTTCAGACAACTTTATACCCTGCAGATGCTTTTCTCCAAAGTGATCCAAATTTCGCTCATTTTATATGGCGTGGAAATTTTCACTTATTTTTGGAATTTCCACAGACGTTTGTCCCAGCCGATAGTGGCACAGCGCACATTTGTTTATTCGTTTATCTCACCCCCCCCCAACTTGGCAACCGGTAACTTTCAGCTACAGTGATTTACCCATTTATACAGGGGGGGGGATTTTTACTGCATCGGTTCAGGTTAAATGCAGACTACATGGATGAGGTTATGTTTGTTTTACAGTAAAATTGATTTTACAATTAATTTCTCGCTTCTGAAGCCGTCGTATTTAATGGCAGGAGAACGAAACGTGTTTGAACATTGTGCTAAAAAGAAACTGGATAGTCTGTCTATTTAATGTTGCACTGAAGATTCATGAGGACGTGTGTTAGTTATGAATCTTTTTAAGTTTTAATAACTTTTCAGCTTTCTATTGTTTTGGTCCGTGTTCAAACATCCCTGGATGACTGAAAAAAATTCATTGTCTTTTGCGGGATAAAGTGAAATTCTGATCTGTATCTCTCTTAGGTCTGCGCACACTTTTTTCTGGATGTTTTACTGTTGACGTAACTCTTATTTCTCTGTGTTGTTGCCTTTTTGTCTCTATGTGTCTGTTACCCAGTGTTGTTGCTGTTGTTGTAATAAAAAAAGCGGGAAAAAAACTCGATCAAGGGTATCACAGCAGGAATTGAGGTTTAGACCTGGGTTCTTCAAGTCCAAAGAAAGGATTTAGAACTGATTCCTGATTCTGATTCCAGAGATCAGACTGCAGAGCAGTTTGTGGGGCCTGTAATACAGAACGTTGCAGAACTTTAGACGTTCAGCACTGGGACCCAGAACGTTCCTGCTGATCCGCCTACGTACAGAGGAGCGTCGGGGTCTTTGCAGAGGTCCTTTCTCCACTCTGTACCGCATTTGTGAAGCTGGTTTTACTTGATTTGTCGGTTTCGTTTGGTTCGGTTCCTGCGAAGGGTTTGATGCCGCGATGCCCTCGCTTCTCCAAGTCCTGCTGGGGTAAACACCAACGGAGTGTGTTTTGTTGTGCGCACACAGCAAAGACCCTCCCTGCACTCGACATTTCTACTCTGAAAACGGAGTCAAGTGTCTGTGGTCGGCAGAGGAACCCTCAGACTACAATGCCACAAAGGCGCATTCGCCCGACAGCAAGAGCACAACAAGAAAGGGCTATTTTGCATACAACGGCAGAGGAAAATATTTCCCAGAACTTGAGTTCATACAGCAAACCATATGACCTTGTGAGCTCCAGCGATTTTGTGAGGAAAAATTATGCCGTTCAGCTTCTTTCTTTTTTTTTTTTTTTTTTTCAAAAAACAGCACAGACTTGGTGTGTTTAAGCAGCAACTGTCAGTCTGCTGTACTGGGTGGTCTTTTTAGGACATCATTTACCTTTAGTCGTAACAATAATGAAGGTAACAGTTATAATGTCCTAAAGAGACACCTGTTGCTTGTCTTAAGCTCCTTATATTTATTCACACATTTATACAACTGGGAAACTATATATGTGGATTTATTTATGGCAATCGAGGGTGGATACCTTGCTCAGATGAACAAGAAGCAGAAATGGGATTTGAACTTACATCAGACAGATTCAGGTGTGGCAGCTCCAGCCACTACAGCACCTGAACAGTCATGAGGTTTAACCTGAAAGTGTTGTAGTTTAAGCACAATCAAAAACCAGTGTTTGTCTAACTGAATTTTTACTTTTCCCGCGGTCTCCCCTTCAGCGCTTACATTCCCGGCCTCCTCAGGATTATCCCCCATGTAGTCTGTAAAGAGCGAAACGGCGCGGCAGTTGTTGCCGGCGACACACAGTCGGTCCACACGCGCAATGTCACACCTCGGCCGGGTTCCTGAAGACGGAGAAGGTGACGGAGCGAATGAGTCGCTACCTGTGGACTCATGAAAGGAGCAACGGGAACATGTGAAGTTACAGATACTGCAAAAGCGAGTCATTTTCTCAGGCAATTCAAAGCTTCTTTCCCTTCTCTTGGTCATTCTTGAAATTGCATAGATGTTTAACCGCTTGGTACGTCTTGGTACTCTCAGCACGATGCTGAGAGTTAATACTGAGATGTCAACCATCGTACGGTGGTATTAACATCATTTAACATGAATAACTGACATACTATTATCATCAACTGATATGAATATTAAGAAAACAGTTGTGTTAATATTAACGTGAGTATAGGTCAGTGTTCAGGTTACTACTGAACTTGCCAGTATTCAAGGAAGTTTATTTGAATTGCACACCGACTTAAAACAGTGAACCGTGGTTTTAAGACCTGCACCGTTTTTGTTTTTTTCATATTGCGGTGACAATAATTCGGACGCTGAACCTTGCTGGTTCCGAAGTAAACTGTGGTTGCAGAATTTCAAATGAAAGTTACGAAGAGCAAAACTGAAGGCTGTTTCACGACTTTGTAAAGTTCACTTGCTGACTTTCTGAGTTCATACAGCAAACCACATGGACTTGTGAGCGGCTCTACGTAGTTTTATTCTAACCTGAAATGAGCACTGAGTTATTGGTAGGATTAAAATCTTGTTGCAGTTATATATCATTTCCAGTATTATTCATTGTTCCTTCCCCGCAGTAATGGGGACGTTTGACTTCCCACACGTAACCGTCGCGGCACTGGGTGTGAGACTTCACTGGCCACCACGCCCTCCTCAGTTGCGTCGCGCTGCACGGTGTTTTGGGAGGTTGCTGACACACTCCCGTCTTGCACAACGTGCGGAACTGAGCCACACGTGGTTTTCATTTCTTTCCCTGATCTCCGCGACCTCAGATCTGAGACGCGGGGAACTCGTGCACATGGACGAGAAGGTGTGGGCTCTCTGGCCTCACATGTGGAGTGCCCGGTCGGGTGGACTACGCACCCGGGGGGGATTTATTGGACAGAGGCTTATTATTATTAGAGCCACACTGAGAAGCATCTTTAGATCACTGTTGTTTTCCAGCTGCTTGGCAAAATGGCCAGAATTTGTGTGTTCTGAGCCACCAGTGAGGAAGTTCTTACGCATCCGTTTGATATAATTGAACTCAGGCAGACGGAGAAACTTGCTGTTTTACTGACCTCCGCGGTGCAGGCGTTGTACTGTTAGGCCTGTACTCAGCTTTATACAGAATCCCTAAACCTAAGACGTGTTTAGCCCCCCTTGTGGCTTTACTGTATGCCGATGAAACATTTTTGTCTACGAGGGTTAAATCGGTGTCCAGATTTTGCTGTTCCAGATTTCTCCGGGAAAACTGCGATTGTCTTACTATATAACTCGACTTTTTTTTTTGTTTTTTAATGATATCGGTGTTTGTCCGCCTTATATCGTCTCTGTCATGAGATGTCTGTGTCAGGTCTGATGATGTTAACATTTTGCTGTCATAGTTTGGAGGAAAACTTGTTTACGCAACGTGTTTACAACTTTTTGTCATGTTAACTTTAATTCCTGTACAAATAAATACCCAGCTCCATAAGTAAAGTATATACGGTGCAGCAGGGGGTGTGGTGGTTAGTGGTTAGCGGTGGTTGCTGTCTTCCATCCAAAGGACCCAGGTTTAAATGCGCCTCGTGAAACAAAAAGAAAACACCTGTGTAAACAGGTAAACCCCTGCAAGTGGCTCAATGCTGTGAGGAAAGTATTACATTGATAAATATTTTTTAAATCAGCTGTGATGCTTCTGTAACAACTGACCTGAATGGTTTTCCACCAGACCCGACGAAACTACGGATAACAGCAGTAAGGTGTGTTGGTGTGTGTAGTACATCCAGACACGCGGTGCCTCCAGGCCGACGCTCCACCTGCCAGAGGGGAGCGGAACAAGAAATAAAGCAGGTTGAACACGTGAGAGCACCAGTTTGTATGTGGACGCACACACACTTCTAAAATATAACAACTATGTGTATGTAACAGAAACCGGAGTTCCATCCAGGTTGTCCTCGCGCTTCCGGGATAGACTCTGGAACACTTGCACCGGCCAAGCGGCTGCCGATAATAGATGGATGGTATTAAAATATTCCATTGACTTAGAAGCAGAGAATCTTGAAGCTGTATTAACAACCAATAGATATTTTGTCATTTCACATCTTGCCCGCAGTCTTAAAGTGATCTATCTGAAATGTCACGTAACCTTATGTATTAAAGGCATTTGTCAGGAGAGGTCGACGTGATTTTTTGTTTCCTTGTTTTACACACAGGCGCGGTCAGAGAAAGATGGCCATTAAGTGCAGTGTTCACCTGTGCCGTGTTTATTTTGGACCCTTTAGCAGGTTTAGTCCAAATATGCAGACCAAACAAAGGCATCTCTTTGCACTCCTGGGGTGGTGCACTAATGTATCTCAGCATCAGAAAGCAATTTTTAGTCAAAATAACCCCGTATTTAAGCTCATAAAGGTGTTGGTAGCCGAAAATACTGACAGGCCTCTATTTTAATGAAGGTCGGGGGCTGTAAGCGGCGAGCATTTCTGCAGAGACAAAATGAACGCTGCGACCCATCTAGAACAAATAAAAATAAACGCGTGACAGCGAATATTTTTGACAAAGACCGGAAAAATCGCAAAAGGTGTCAAAAAGGTATGCTTTTCCTTCTGTGGCGAGGCGAAAATTCCCACAGTAACCAAGGCGTCTTGGTGAACAGGGCATCTTAAAAAAAAAAAAAAAAAAAAAAACTCCCCCTTTTACCATTTCACCCCACTTTGGGTAGTTTATTATTTCAGTATTACCTGCTACCCTCACACTCCCAGGGGTAAAACTGTGTTTGATGGCAAAAATAAATCAGTGTTAAATGAAATGACTGGAAGGCCCAGGCAGTCAGTAGTGGCCACTTGAGTGTTTCCACGATAAAAAATGTGGTCGAGAAAGTCTCTGGTACGATGCCACGGTTAGTTGAGAACGCCTCACTCAAAAATTTATACGGTACAGTTTTATTTATCGCACATTAACCTGCCACGCATATTGATGTGCATGTAAATCATCCTGTTGTGACTGAGATTAATTGTCAGTATTCGACACGATGTCATTGCTGCTGACCATTTCCTTATCGTATTCATCGTGTAGGCTAGTGGGAAAAAATAATGATGTTATTTGTTTACGTGTTCCGTGTGTGTTCTAATGTCCAAAGGCTAAGCTGGGGAGAACCGAGATGTGGGCTTGGTCTTTTTGAAGAGCTAAATGCTAGCATACTTACATGACACACAGGCCATGACTTCATTTCTACAGCCTTTGATCTCATAAACAGCTGCCTGTTTGTTTTTCTTTTTTTCCCCGTCTTGCTCTCCTTTCACAAAAAGAAAGTGATGCTCAGGACGTTTACATTTTCCAAACCGAATCGCATAATAAATGGCTCCATAAATCACCCGGGTCGGGATTTTTGAAGGACTCTCTGGCGTGGATTTTCGGAGCAGGAGCGAGTACCTGTGCTGCTATGAAACAATCGCGAGCAGAAATCAATGTTAGGAAGTTTAACTTTATTTTTTTAACAAACCTGTGCGGGAAGAGCGGAGAAATAAAGGCTGTTTTCCGGACGTGGCTCATTCGGGGCATCTTCAGGCCCTCGGGGGCATCGCATGTTCCTCAGGAAGGGCTGAGATCCCCGCAAAGTCGCCTTGGACCCGTGTCCGGGAGCCAAATGAGTCACTCTCATTTGAGAATTCTTATTACACTTATGTGCCGGCATCTATAAATGAACAATCCTTTCCATTCACGTCTCAAGTTTTATTTTGTTTTGTTTTTTTCCCCCCCCATTGTTTGGGGATGTTGGGATGAAAGAAGAGAAGTAAAAAGATCTGGTTCGATTTCATCCATCCCGTTTGCATATCCGGACTATTTAGCAATTTGAAAGACGTGGCACAATACAAGCTGATGGCAAAACACGTTGTTAAGGGAAATATAAAAGCAGCGTGCAATTATTCTTCGACATATTGTGTTTGTCGTTGCATAACCGTGTGTTCCAGAGCTTTATTAAACACTATATTTTACACACTCAATTGCAGGATGTGAGCTGCAGGAAACAACCTGTATATTTGGCACCTGAAACTTAAATAAACGCAACTTTCTGAATGGGATCCCCATCGTTCGGCGATTTTGAGCGCGTTTGCTGCGATGTGGGAGGCTTTGTCTCATTGCAAATGTTACTGGAATTTTTAATATTCAGTTAATAATTTTTATCCAGCGTCATCTGACGGTCCTTTTTTGACCGCTGAATTTTTTTTTTTTTTAATATTATTGCCCTATTGTTTTTATCACCAGGGCCCGCCTGCATGTGCGTGTTTTGATAACCGATTTCTGTTCTTTTTTTATTCGCTATTATTGCTTGTATCTGTAGCACATCGTTTTATTTCAAGAAACCAGATATGTGTTTTATAAAACGTTGCGTATGTTTTGATTTCAGTGGCTGTGATATACGGCGATATCTGCGCACGAGCCTTTATTCGATATTTGGAAAAGAAAAAGATATTTTCAGAGTAAATATCCCCAATAGTAATTATTCCCACAACGAATGAATTAGTCCCAAGAACTTCCATTTGATGCAATTCAAATTATTTAAATTGAGTCGCATTTTGCAACGTTTTGTTCTGCATGAGTGATGCGTGTTTATCAAAATTTTATTCAAAAGCACTACATATATTTTGAGACCACATTGCCATTCTTCTCAATATTCCAAAATGTATTTATACATGCAGTGCTGTTTGAGGATGACACTGAAGTAGCGTACGAGAGGGAGAAGTTGAGATATGAAGAATTAGTGGCTGAGGCCTGTGAGCGTGGGGGGCGGGCGTATGTTAAGCCGGTACAGGTGGGTGCCAGAGACTTCGTGGAAAGAACTATTACTTCTCTGCTGAGTGGGTTTGGAGTTAGAGGAGGTAAGCTAAGGGAAGCGGTGAAGGAACTGTCGCTAGTAGCTGAGAGCGCTAGTCGGTGGCTGTGGTTGAGGAGAGCTCAACTAGAGTGGGGGAAGGTGGGGTAGGTGGGATAGGGCGGCAGTATAGTTACTGGGGGCTACAGGGACCATTGACCTAATAGGCTTGGAGAGGGGTGGGTCTGGGACGCCAGGCCTCGCTGCTGAGCCATCCGGAGGTGCCGTGGGTCTCAGTCAGCGAAACACCGATGAAGGATGGTGCCTACCTGATGACCCCGGTGAAGAGCTTACACGGTGGCGTGTTAGGGTGTGTAGTGTGTTAGAGTTGGAGGGGAGTAGGTGGGTAGGTTGTTAGGTGGGTACGGTAGGGCTCTATGCTTCATCCCAAGCGCAGGATATCTGCCAACTTATCCTGTATATTCGTCATTAATATTTTTTAAAAATGTCAAAACATGAATTAGCATTTTTTCCACTTTGCATTTTATAATCACCAATTGATCAGTTTCTTTCCAGAGGCTCCAGCTTTCGCCCTCTATTAACCCACAAGTGAAATTTGGACTACAGGTTTTGTCGCTTTAAACGTCCTCTTTTGATTCAACACTTTTTTTTATTTAGGCCGGATTATTCAAACTGCGCAGTCGTGTGGTGTTCTGCTTTATTTTACTGAAAAGAGCGCTGTTTAATAATGAATCGGTCTGAATTGAACCAAATATCTGAAATAGAACTTGTGTCCAATTTCTCTGTGTTCCGAAGACTGACACCACCACCTGAAGCATCTTGAGGGTCATCGTGTGGACAAACAGACTCTCTTCAAAGAGCCGCAATGGCGCGCAGGACTTCTCGACTTCCAGGGGTTGTTTTAGTTTCTGCATCCAGCAAACACCACCAGATCTCTACTTTGGGAGCTTTCTTGAAACATCTCGGACAGGCACCTTCTTCCCTATCCCTCCAATTTCTCTGTCTCTCTCTGTCTCGATTTTTGCTTCTCAATCTTCAAACCACAGCCAGGTGAAGGTTGGACAGCATTACCCCTGGCGTACGCTGCCCCTCAAGCACATCTTGTTTGACTTGGTTGGCACGGGAGAGGCGTGAAGATCAAGGCAGTTGGCCACTTCTGAGACATTCACATGTTCTAATGCAGAACCTGGCAGGACCGCAAACTGTCTGTTTTTAGCCTATTCTGCCCTCCCAGGTGAAGACTTATGTCCCTGCAGCATTAGATCATAAGCTGCACTCCAGGCTCCGCTCCATATGTTCACTATATTAAACAGCTTCATCCTCTACCTTGTTTGGACTTTGATGTCAGGCCACAGGGAGCATTCCCTTGTTTATGGAGATACCGGAATTGCCGGCTAACTAGAACACTAAAAGACGTCCCTCCTTCCCTCCCCCACCGCAGAAGAGTCTGAAAACAGGAAAACAACCTGCCGTCCCTGGGTTTGCAGGGTATGATATTTTGTGGTGATCTAGTCTGAGGACCATACATACATATACAGGCATCCTGTATTTTTTATTTATATTTAATAACAACCAGGTTTCCCATCCATGTGAAGAATACAAGAGAATGCAAATGTTCAGTAAGATACACTCTTTGTGTAAAGTGTGAGTCCACCTGGTTGACCTGAACAAGACGTGCGCAGATAGGAACTGGACAAGAAACCACAGCAAACTATAAGCGTCCTTGGATTCCTGGGAACTGCTGCAGAAGAGCTGGGAAGATACGGGAAGTGATTTTCTGCTGAAACTTGTTAACCAAATTCCACCCATGAAAATATCCACTTTTGACTGCAGGTAAACATTTTTAGGTGTCTTCGAGGGCTTCCACACTCAGCGTTTTGGAGGAAAGTGTCTGCTAACTGAACACATGCAAATGTAAGAAATTAAAGAACAAACCAAGAAATAGCGTAGCACGCTGACTGAAGTCGGAATGGTCTCGGCTGGCTTCCCCGTTTAAGGTCACGTTCATACCTGACTGCGGGACTAGTGTGCAAAGTGGCAGTCAAGTCTCAGTGGGGGGGGGTGAACTCAAGGGTGTGTAAACAACAAGATACTGAACCAAAGCAGGGTTTCGTGCTGGTCCCTCACACCACCAAGGACAGTCTGAACGAACAAAGGTTTGATCCCTGCTCAGTCAGTATGGAGCTTGAACATTCCCCCACAGAGTCCAAAGACATGTGCTCCAGGCAGACTGGTGACTCCAAATGGCCCAGAGTGTGTATGTAGCGCTGTGTTGAAGACGGGTGGGTGTATTGTAGTGTATTGTTGTAGTAAGTCACCTTGAGCAAATTTGACAGCTAAATGAAATGCAATATTTATTTTATTTTGCTTTGGAGGAAAGAATCCTGGAGTGTGAGCAGTTTACACCAGTGTTAAGTCAAAGCCATGGAGACTCCAGAATGTATGTATCAGCTAGTAGCCCTTTATAAGTATAAATACTATGTGTGTGTCTGTCTGTCCAATAAACCCCTACATTTAACACACTCAGTAGTGGTATAAATGTGAAAAAAATCTAAAAAGTAAAACCGATAAAATCCAGTAAGTCACCCCCCCCCCCCCCCCCCCCCCCACAAAAAAAAAAAAAAAAAAAAAAAAAAAAAAAAAAAAAAAAAAAAATTTTTGTATACTGAGTGCCCATNCCCCCCCCCCCCCCCCCCCGCCACAGGAAAAAAAAATGCTATAAAACAATAATGTAAAACTAAGGAAAATCGTGGTAATAGAAGTTTGGGATTAGCAGCAAAGCACTTGCCACTATGCTCTCTGAGTCTCGCTGCCTGAATAGTTCCGACTCTCACCTGCTTGGTCTTTCAGCAGTTTGGACACGTGATTCTGATGAAATAAAGAACTCTTGTTTGTCGTTTCTATGTAGGTTGTGAACACATTGTGTTGCAGGTGTTCACAACCTCACACACAGTCTCCTTTGTTGATAAATACGCTCTACTCCTGCTCCGCCCTGGAGACAGACAGCACTTCCAGTCTGAGGAAGCGTCACGTCTGTAGGCCTAAAACAAAAGGTTGTGAACAAACCATCAGTGTTTTGCTGGCAACTGAGTCTGATACGGTACCCCCATGTAGTCCAGGGTCCGTCACCAGGGATCGACGTCTCCTTGTAAGGTCAGTCATAAAACTAAACTGGTCTTTCACTGCTCATCTCCAACACCCTAAGATGGCATAAGACCCAACCTCCTACCAGGGAATTTATGAAGAATGCAAACCTGAAGGGAAAGTACGGAGCGAACGCTCCACGTGCTGAAGTTCAAACGTGAGTCAATCGCATCGCTCCTCAACCGGATAAATCAGACGCCGATGTGATAAGTAAACGTTCCGGTAGCTTTCGTATGAAATACACACAAAGTCTGCTACGCTGCTCGCTCTGTTTGGGCTTGGACCGCAACCACAAGACATTTCAACAGCTCCCTCATGTCCTTTACACGTCTGATTACACGTTCCACGGATTCCACCGCCCGGCATCAACACTCGAGCGCCGCATGGTATGGACTTGATTTAAATCAAATATGGCGATCGTGTCCGTTGAGTCAAAATATTGCAGAACCTCATCTTGTTTTCTTTGATTTTCTCTTTTTTGTGGCCTTTCTTGGATCCAGGCATTCTGGTATGTACCATTGTATTTTATTTTGCCTAGGAAGCCTCTTTTTTATCATGAGGCGCTTTGAGTGAAATTCAAACCAGATGGAGGGCAAACTGGAGATAAATGCAGCTGGGGTCCATGTAAGCCCGTGGAAATCTATAAGGGGTGGGATGATGTCATTGCGCGTCCCACTCGTGATTTTGCGCTGCGCGGAGGGAGCGCCGGTCAGTCCGGAAGCGGGCCCGAGGTGCGCGGCGAGACCCAGGTACGGACGGCGGCGTTGGGCGTGCTCGGCGGTGCGAATGAACTCGTTCACGTCTGCTCTCGGCGCCGCGGCGAGGCCCGGGCCCTGCGTCACCATCGCGCGGCGCTCAAATGCTCTGTTGAGCAACTGTTGACAGGAACTGTAAGCAAAGACCCCCAATTAACGCTTCTGTATTTAGATCAACTGCAGCTGAAAGCGGTGGCAGTTTAGCAAAAAATTGCAGCGCCGCCTGCCTACACACAAGCGTGTTTGTTTTCTTTAAAGCACAACTAAAGCAAATTTTTCCGTTACTTTAAGTCTCATTATAATCACCGAAGGCGTTTTCCTTAAAACCCTTTGAACTGAACCTGCGGCCCTCTGACCTTTGACTGGACCCCAGTAGAAGTCGGTCTGGCAAAGTGTCCAGAAAGCTTCACGTGGGGCATTAATGCTGTTAGTTCGCTTCAGCGGCCGCCGCGTACGGCGCGCTTTTGTTCCGTTGTTTAAGGAAACGACAAACCGAGGCGGGGAAAGAAAGTGCGTGTTTCGCACATCTTTACGCTTTTTTTTTTACATCTGTTTATATTTTGTGTCTGTCACTTTTCTCCAAAGCTGCTTAGTGTTTTTTTTTTTTGCAGATTTTGCAAGTTGCACAGCTGGGTAATTTTTACTGTATTAGCTCACGGTAAGAAACTGTGATCATGGGTGCTACAGGGGGTGGGATTTGAATCCAAGTCCTCCAGATCTAAAGGCAAATAAACACTATATTAAATTTCTTTATCTATCCATTATAGCAGATCTAGTTCCTCTTATCTGTTTTACGTGCCAAATTATGCTTCTTCATTTCTACTGACTTCCGTTCATTTTGTATTTCATCTCTTTTATTCATTCATTCCCAGTTAGTCTCTTTATTATGAAGGACACGTACAATATGAAGGCTCAGGTAAGTGTCCACCTTTTGAGTCAAAGCTGCCTCCCTGTGGTCCAGTGCACATCATAACTGAAAGAGCCCCCGGGTAGGGAGACTGGAGGTAACTGTGGGGCAACTGGAGGCCTTTTCCAGCACGCTCAAGAAGATGGGTGAAAGCATACACTGGTCCAAAGCATTCCTTCACCTTCAGCACACAGCGCACCTCTGTCAGAGTGGCAGTCACATCCGCACTTTGATCACGACCTGACGCCCAGTGGACTTGCGGCATATAGACCGTCTCAGTCGGCCGGGTCCTGCGTTACATCAAACGCGTGTTTTAAAGGACAGGCGGCATCATCTGCAAGGTCCCCAAAAAAAGCACTCGCATGAAGCGCCTCGTGTTAACCCCATGTGTCCCACTCCCCTGCAGCAGCGGCTGGGATGGGTTAGCATACAGCCGGAGAGACCGGTTGCTATGAGCTTGGGACTTCTGAGGCAGGACAGAAGGACTGGAGCAGAAGGACTTGCAGCAGGACCTGAGCTGTGTGTAGTTCTGATGCCTCGCAGCCTTTGAGTTATTGGGATTGGCATTGAGTTATTTGGATATGGGTTCAAATTTCCTCTGGGTGCTCCAGTCCCTTCCCCCAGTCTATGACAAATGTTCCAGGTGGATTGATGGCTCGAGATTGCAGCTAGTGTGTGTGTGTGTGTGTGTGTGTGTGTGTGTGTGTGAGAGAGATTGCTTTACTGCATAAATCTGTGAATGACGGTAGGCGGTTTTTTGTTGTGTATCTAACGCTGCGAGTCAAACTGACCAAAGGTGTCAGTCAAATACTGGTTAAAAACCTCTCGTAGGTTCCTTTAGAGGAAAGTGCTTGCTAGATAAATAAATACATTTCTCCTCAGTTATTTGCACACATAAACAAGGTGAGCGCTCTACAGAGGAACTACTCCTGTCACGTCCATGTTTTACTTGGCTGCGATTCACAGAAGACTGGACTCGTACGTTGGCAAACACCAGCTGTTCTGTACTCAGGTCAAATAAAAAGTACATCGCCGAGCGGAATTTGCCCGATTACGTCGTGAACCAACTAATGTGGATGCTGGAGGTCACGGTGGCCTTAGATTCGGTTAAAAATGGACTATTAAAGTCCATGATATTCTATAGGAAATGCTCTTCATAAAAAAAGATGAATTGCTTAGGGCAAAAAGGAAAGCAGTGATTGCAGCTTCAAAAGTCTGCATTTGGAAAGGACTTCCGAACACTAACCAAAACAAGGCAGAGGGAACAGCGATTGTGTGGTCCCTGTCCTAATTCATAGGAACTTCTCTGCACTTAATAAAATATAAAAATCTGTCCAAATTCCTGCTGCAGCCACTCAGAACCGTCTAGGCAGAGATTCCGGCTGTTGTGATTTGAATATGACATGTCCCTGATTCTTCATATAGGGTAACACTTGGGTTCGGGTTTGTTTTTTGTCAATAGCTGGCTCTGCTTTCAAGAAATGTAGTCTGAAGAAAAGGTGGAATAAAGGGAAAATCGGGAAACAAGCACCCAAAATTGGGTCTCTGGTCAGTCTCTTCTTCTCTTGGTGTCAGTCACCATTTTTCTCTGTCAAACAAGGGTTTAAATAGAAAAACTATGAACCATAGGGATTATATATTTCTTTACCCTAACTAGTTGTTTGTATGTTAGGGAGGTATGGAAACCACATGCAAGTGTTGGTAGATGAGGGTGTCGGTCTGTTCGTGGTCACGGTGTTGGTGTGGGATTGGACATGGACGTTGCTAGATGTGGGTAACCCTTTGTATAAAATCCCAGTTCGCAGAGACATGCAAGCAGCAGTGACAAGAAGGAGCCTATAAAATCACCAGTAAACACTGCCCGGCTCACGACAAAAGGTCCACACTTCCGCCGGCCTTAAAAACCGAAGATGCACTTTCTATGTACGATCAAAAAATGCCAAAGCGTGACATCCTACTGCGGCAGAACAGGATGAGAAATGCCCTGGAGACACTCGAAAATGTTAATGGATGAGCATAAAATGTAAACCTTCTGCGGGACTTTGAAGTTCAAACAAGCAGTTAGGAATAAAATGATGGAACGAAATATTGAATGGACAATAATAACTGCTTTCCTCAGTCCAAGCTTAAAATCTGAACTATATTGAAACCTTCTCTCCATTTTTTGGCAAAGCCGCTTCGTGTGGAGACGTTCGCATCGCTGAAGGCCCACGGTGTAGTTTATCTCACAGCTCCTTGCAAAAGAATTCAAGCGCCTTCAGAGTTATCGACATGGCCTGGATTGCAAAATATCCTCATAGATATTTTTCCAATCCACATTTTGTGTTTTGTGCTCACTTTGTCTATTACATTTTGTTTAAAGTTTCATATAACCACCAAATGTGACAAACATGCAATAAGAGGGGAAANCCTCATAGATATTTTTCCAATCCACATTTTGTGTTTTGTGCTCACTTTGTCTATTACATTTTGTTTAAAGTTTCATATAACCACCAAATGTGACAAACATGCAATAAGAGGGGAAACCTGTAAGGGTGCGAATACATCACAGCACTGCAAAATAGAGCCTTTGTCTGCAGATACACATAATATTACAAGCCAAAAATTGAAAACTGCAGATTTATAATATAAGAAATTGTCTTTTTTTGAGCTAAAAAAACCTACTTCCTGTATATTACGTTTTGTTGTACAAAATGTGCATGTTGTATAATATAAAGAGTATGCCGAGGCGTAGGTACGCTATGGCCGGCTGAGAAAACCGTTTCCCGGAAATTCATTCATTTTCTTTTGTCTTTTACTCCTGCGTTTTGGTCATTTTGATTTTCTATCGGCTGCTTTTCTCGTCCTGTCTTCCAGCCGGCGGATGGCAGAAAGCTGTCCTCTGTGTGTTGTTTGCAGGCCTCTTCCTTGATCAGCGCTGTGTTTGTGTCCTCCTCAGCACCGCCACCTGCAGGGGTCACAGCCTCAGAGGGTCTCGGCACAGGCTGCAGGCAGAGACGAAGGTCCTTAACCGCCCGACAGCCCACACCGCTGTCAGCTGAGACGAGACGTGGAAAATCACAGCGATAAAACGCTGTTTAAAAAGTGCTAACATAACTGATGCCAGTTTCCCTGCTTGTTGAGTTTCCCCTAAATAAAACACCCCCAGAGCCAAACAACAGGATTCTGCTGCAAATAGCAAAAATCCCCCACAAGGATGAGATGGCTGACAGACCACGGTCGGCAAGCAGCCTCTTGCACGTGTGCAGTTCTCGCCGAATTCGTGCCAGGTTTGTGAGTCGAGATTACAGATTGTATAACTTTGTTTACTAGCACACGTAGCGCTTCTTATTACTGCTTTATTGCTACATTCGAGACAAGGAGAAGGACATGTACTGCAAATGACAACTTATTAATCCTTGGAATCAGTTTAAAGGTAGCTTATCATATTGCAGTCTGTAACTAGAGAAGCCCTCCAAAGCTCTGGTCCTCGCTGTTTACTTTATAAGGACGTTTCAAAGACGAAGATTATAAGAATGACGCAGAATTTAAGCATTTCAACATTTTTGCCCTCATAGAGGAAAGAAGGCAACCTTTAAGATTATACTTTATTACAGCAAAAAGTGTGACGTGAAGAATAAAGTATCTATCTATCTATCTATCTATCTATCT
>UFQX01000123.1:596827-701403 GCA_900497675.1 Arapaima gigas | reverse complement strand
ACAAAGGTTTTATTAAAACAATCTCAGCTGCAGGCACTTTGACTGCAAAGCATCACAAGGGTACGAGGGTTTTCATCCTCCTCTCTGATGGCTTTTTGGAGTTGAGCCAACGGTATAGGCATCAAGGTGCCTTCTGAGCCCTTTCTTCTACGTAAAGCTGCATCTGCAGAGGAAACATGGGCAAATGCTAGAGACAGCTACAGAAAGGATCTCAAAAAGCTAGGTAAAAACATCCCAATATATACAGTTACTGCACAATAAGTAGATGGCAGTATGACAGAAACAAAATTCATTCAGCTGCCCCAAAAAACTGCAGCAGTGAGGCCATCATTCACTCTAACTCACTTTCACAATGTCAGATGTCATCGTTTTTAGAGGTATAAGTCTGGGTTCGCGCATGTGCACTTCCTGTTCATCCGCAACTATCCAGGGGAAATCCTACAGAAAGACAGATGTCAGAATCTGTAATGCAATGAATACTTTCTAAATAACAGCATAAGACAATACTGTATTATTATTCACTGACCTTGATGACTTGAATCTTTTCCATATTGCGTGTGGCAGCCTCCCTCGTGTGCACCAGCACAGTAAACGTACAACCTGCAGCAAGCAGCCCAAGTTGAACAAACTATTTCCATAAATCACAGCAACCAGGAGCTTTCAAAATTGATTATTTGGTCCAAATATACATAATTAGATGTACCTTTGTACAGTATTAAACCATAACTGCTTTAGGAAGAATATATTAGCCCATTAATGTGTTAAAATGACTATTCTTAAATAATACAAAATCTGTATATTATGCAGTTGAACTTTTGTATGGTGAAATTTTGCCCCACTCTTCCTTGCTTGTGTTAGAGACTACCAGTTAACAAAAATGTTTTCCTGTGGTTATTTCTGCCAAGAGGAGTAACATGGTATTGAATCCAGGGGTGAATTTTATCAAATAAATAATTGCAAACTACAGCCTTTCCTTGTCTAATGAGTACCTTTTGTTCTTCAAAGTCTAATAATAAAAATATTGAACAAACTTATCATTCATTTAAATAGGAAAAATAAATGTTTTCCTGAGCTAAAAAACATTCACCCATTTTCTCCAAATCTGTGTAAAAGACAGGAAAGAAGAAATTTTGCACAAAGACAATCTAATTGAAAACCCAGTCCAGGACATCAGAACTCAACTAGACTCAATCCTAGTAGTACAGGTCACAAGGACGGCATATTTACCACCAAGAAATGGGTTTATTGCTTTTGTCTGAATTACATTTACAAGATTTCACGTCTATTATTGCCACTGCACATACATGTAGACCTACAGGACAATATTAAATGTTTCTGGCAGAGTTAACCCCTCCCTCCTGTTTCCCATCATAGACTTCAACATTTACACAAATGTAGAGTCAGAAAAAAATACTGAATCCTCTTTTCACCCGACTACAGAGGATATCGTTATTGCTCATAACTAGTTGTTCACCACTTCTATGTCTTCACCATCGACACAAAATGTTACTGTTGCAGTTAGTGTGGTGTTGTCATCATATTCAAGATTTGGTTTTTTTAAAAAAAAAAAAAAAAAAAAAATCAATCTACTTATCACTTCTACCAGCTTGTCTCATATGCTAAGTTTAAAAAAATTAGTTAAAAAGGTAAGGAGAAAGGATGCAGTTGTGTCTTACTGCTTAGCCTGTTGGAACACACTTGGTTTGTGACTGATTTGTTTCAGCTGTTGTCCTTTATATTGACAGATGATATCCATAATGGAAGTTGTAACTTCATTCAGTTTTAACCACATTTGAAATCATGCATATCTTGCATGCATATCATATTCTTGCAAATTTTGACTGTTGACATCCA
Source organism: Arapaima gigas (assembly GCA_900497675.1). Classification (NCBI taxonomy): domain Eukaryota; kingdom Metazoa; phylum Chordata; class Actinopteri; order Osteoglossiformes; family Osteoglossidae; genus Arapaima; species Arapaima gigas. The sequence goes on along the minus strand of UFQX01000123.1, from coordinate 699,549 downwards.
TTGTCTTTTAAAACAGTTATAATGAATTTTCAGGGATGTAAATTTTTAAATCATATGTCTCATACATATTTAATAGTTAGGTAAAAAAGACAAAATATTTAAAACAAATCACAATCAATGTTAATAGCAATAAGCACATACAGCTGTACTTGCAGCATTACCCATGCCAACATTACTTAAAAAAAAAAAAAAAAAAAATCATACCAGGTGGGTTGTTGTCAAGAACTGCATCGCAGACACTGATTTTGAGGATAACTGCTCTCAGGAGCTGTTCCACATGGGAAAGTAAAGTATCAGAGCTGTAAAACAAACACACGGTCTCTTAACTCATCATCCCTGTGTTCTCTTCACTCACAAAACACAAGGCTTACCTGACTTCATGGAATCCAGTTGATGACCTACTTTTTTTGTTCTTAGGGCATAGTTAATAAAATTACAGTTAAAACTGACTCATCTTACACTTACCAGAAAGGCCTTTCAATTCAAAATACAAATCTTAGTGATGACAAGCAAATGACTATCCTTTTATTGCAAATTCTATGTTACAAGCAGCTCAGCAGGGAGGGGTTACAAAGTGTTATAAATAGTTCCAGTAACTGTATGATTTGCGTTGTTAGGTAGTGCTATGAGAGAGTTGACACCATATTTTTGTGTAGCCTGTAGTCCTGTTGTGCCACAGCAGGTCACTACAAACAGTGTTTGGAAGAAGGTGAGTTCATTACAAACAGTTACTTTATATTCCATCAAAGGTCAACCTTTAGATCAAAGTGAAGAACATGAAGATTAAAGTTAAGATTTATGAGCACTAACCTGATGGAAAGTAGAGGTGGCTGTGAGATCTCAAACACAAATCTCTCAACTGGATGGTGCTCTTTATCCATAATGACCACAACCACTTTTTCTACATCATTCTGTCAGGAGGAAAACACAGACTATGGTATACAAACTAACGGTTTGACTTGAAACTGAAAAGATAATCAGCACGTATGTTTTACCTTTTCAATGAGAGGTTTGACACAATGCAGGGTGTCCTGAATGTAGCGATTTAACTCTGGGTGGCATGACATCTAGGTGGGTAAAAGGCAGAGCTGTTCAAACAGTTCATTAAGCACACACTTTTCTCAAAATCAACAAACAGTGATTATTATGTAATATCTAACTGACATTTTTATCCAGGATGACTTACAGTACTCCATACAGTCATTGTCTCATCTAAACACCAGAGCAAATGACTAAGAAACATACCTATGCACCAGTACTCTGTGTTCATGTCACAATGAACAATAAACTTGAGCAGAGTTTGTCCCATTTTTCAATAACTGCTTCAATAGCACCTTTATACAGAAATCATATCATGTGAAAAGCTTAACATGCTGAGGATACTCAGGTAGATAAGTCTAGGCCAAGACTTAAAACTTGTGGTCTACCGATGATGAAAAGCCTTACCTGTACAGGTACATTATACTTCTTCCTCTTCTGAAATATACCAGAAGGATACACTTCCCGGACATACAAGATGAGATGGATGGCCACCTCCAGGAATTCACAAAGTATGTCTGCCACCACTAAGACAGCACAGACATAAGCAATTAACATATTTAGAAAAAAATGCAGTCACCATGTTAGGGCCATTATATATGGAATTCGAATAAATGCCATACCTTGTCCGAAGTTGAGGTCCTGCCTGGTTAGTGTTGTCATATTGTGTGTCCTGCAGATGAACTAAAACACAGAAAGTAAATGAACTGGGAGATGTGCCGGCTGTCGTTAACAAGACAATTAAAACGAGTATTATCAATCGACAGACAAAACGGTTTCCCAAGTCATTAGAGTTAAACAATAGTTATTAAACAAAATGGACAGGATAAGCTCTATATTTTATCATGGTAAAATATACCGTCTGCTTCAAAAAATATTTTGAAGTGTAAAACACAACGATGATGACCCGAGACGAGCAGGCCCCAGAAGATTTTTTCTATAATTGTTCCGTTAAATTTATCGAGTTCAACATGATCGTTACATCAAAAGTCCACTGTGTTGTTTCTTGCAAATAGTATTATAATTTGAGGAAAGCGAAAACTCAGGCTGGGTAGCAAGACACTTGCTGACAGACGCGCACATTGATGACGCATTGACAGTGCGCAAAGGTGTTTGCTCATTGGTTCATTGAGTGTCACGTGTGTGGAATCTATCATTTTTCATTAAAGCAACGTGTAGAACAACAACACGAACAATGAAGGAGAAAAGGTCAGAGGGCTACAGTTACAGGTTACAGATTAATTTAATTGAAGCTATTGCATGATTTAAAAATTCACCTTGTTAACATGAACGTTTTGCTTTCTTTTTATTAGTGAAGTCTGATAGAAATTATATGCTGTTTGATTTCATTTAAGAGCACCACAAAGTCGGGTTTCTTATTAGCAGAGTTGGATATGAAATTTGGTTAATAAAATCAGATTAAGTGAAATTTTTTGTTTTCGTCCTTACGGCATTCGAAAAAGCCAAACAGCTCATTATCCTATGAGAATAATTTGTGATAATGAATATTTACATGATTTTTTTGCACTTTTCCCCAAAGTATTAGAGCATAAGAACATGTAAAGTAAAGAAAAACAGTAAATAAAAACCAGACATAATGCACAAATATATAGCCAACTACATTAAATGTTATTGTGATTTATTTTCATGATGCCAGTTATATGTGCAAGACATGGTGATAACTGAAGGAAAACATTGGGAAAATATTTCAAGAACATTTTGTACCATCCTTGTTGCAATTTCTCTTGATATGATTTCAGAACCACACGTTACTCATTCTTTCGCCTGTCTGGTCTTACATTAAGGATTAAAAACAGTGTTTGAGTATAGAAATGTAATAATTAATCGTATCATTATGATTATCCAATCATCAGTGCTGCAATTGTATCGTGCCACTGTTATATCTGAAAAAGAAACAGGGATAGTAACCATATTTTTTTCATGATCATATTCAGAGTGATGGATGAAACCTTTATATTGAAACTCTACATTGTAGGTTATTTGCAGAAGTAAACCAATTTTTTGATGAAATTAAAGTGTCACGCTGATAAGTCTCCATCGTAGACAAACTTTATAGCTGTGTCTTGCTCATCATAAGGACCGATGCTCTTCACCGAATCCCGCGATGGCGAGAAGAGGCTGGCGTTCACCTTCAGAACCCATTCAGAAATCTTCTGGTCCGTGTAATATTCCTCCTTTTCCGAACGCTGAAAACAGTCATGATCTCCAGAGTCATCCATGTTCTGTTTGCAAGGACATTTTGTTTCAATAGCAGAATCATCAGAAAGTAATTCCTTACTTTCAGCCTCTGTTGTCACTGCAGTCACTAGAAAAAGGATCACTTATGTTGGGTTTCCTATATTTATCTACCTGACATGTTGCCATCAGCTCAGAGATCTTCATCTGGTTACCCTCCAGTGGTTTCTGATGCTCATCTGATTGAGATGTTGCCACCAGGCTATTGACTTTCTCATTCTTGCATACATTTTCTTCTGTTGCAGATTTTGAAGTGTAGTTCTCCAGCTTCTTAACAGTCAAGCTGCCATTAGCTGACTGAGATCTGGTTAAATTACCTTTTTCTCTCTGCCTTCTTATGTACAGTTGGAGAAGAGGATTCTCTTTAATATGTGATATTGATTGTTTGACATTTGATGCAATTTTAAAACCTCCAAATTCCATCATGCAAGGTTCAGATGTTTGGAAGTTTGCAGAAGTCATTTCTCCTGGGCTCATTGGAGAACCTTTGATAGGAGGGAGAAGTTGACTTTGAGTAAAACACATTTTGTTGCTCTTCTTTGGTGTTCTTTTCTGTATGGCCTGTACTGCTGAAGGACTGCACTTTGTTATAAACTCCACTGTGTAGTTGGTCCATTTTATAACTGGTCTGAAAACTCCAAAGCTTCTTTCAGTTGCCATGTTGGATACAGATGGGTTCGAGATCATGGTTCTACTAAGGTATTGAACTGTATCCATCTGCTCCATCCCTTTGTCTTCATTTACATCCCTCCATTGAAGTCTTCTGTAACTTTCTCTTGTCATTTCAGACCATGCCTGCTGCTTCTGCTGTGGCCTGTATACTGATTTCATTGTCATTCCATTACTTGATATTTGTCCAATATGTACTTTAATGATCTTAATGAACCCTTTATAAAAGAAAAAAAGAACAACTTTGAGATCCTTGGTAGTCTTTTATACTGCTGGTGCCTGTTTTGTGACACTCTTCTGTCTCCACCCACCCTAAAGGAAATGTGATATGTAACCTAATCCATGCCTTTTGAGTTAACCTCTTAATTTCCAACCATTGGACAGAGCCTTATGTGTGGTATCATAGTTGAACATGTAAGGGGAACTATCATATAATGATATAAACTTTAAGATTTTATAACTTAGCTTAGAGAACTTAGCTCAGGTAATTTTTCCACACAGTTTGATTTGCACCCATGGTGAAATATAGGATGATTTACTTATTTGCTATTGCACTTATTTACCATTTTAAAAGGAGGCTTGCTCTAGTAGTTGAAGGCAATTTTGTTTTATATCACTCCTGAGAAAAGCATATGGTAAATGAATAAATGTAGACAAGATTTCAAAAAATTTTTTAAAGAACTCATACTATTTAACTGAACAGTTTAACCCTTTTGCAGAATTTCAAATAAATGGTAATACTAATACTTTTGGCTAGTTTTATGAATAAGAGAAGTTAAACACTTCAGACACATAATTCAAGTACAGTATGCGTATTCTTTTAGTTTTCCAGAGAATTTAATTAATGTTATGCTACATATTCTGAGATGTTCTGTGCAATTTAAATACAAAAAAATTATTCTAACAGTAGCTAATGCCTTTTTTCAAAGGCATCTACAAAGAGCTAGATATAAATGTATTTTATTGCTTATTGTATGCACCAATAGATTCACACATGACCACACAGAAATTGAGTTAAATCATGTTTATTATGAACACTCTTAATTAAGGGACAAAAATTAACCACATTAAAGCAAAACTATTCCAATTTAAAAAAAAAAAAAAAAAAAAAAAAAAAAAAAANAAGTAAATATCACTGTTTAAAAAAACAAAAAAAAAAAAAAAATTTTCAAATTAAAAAAAAAAAAAAAAAAAAAAAAAAAAAAAAACCACTATCACAAAAGTTGTTGAAAATGTTTGACTGATATTAAATGACACTAAATCTGATAGTATTGCTGGACATGTCCCAAAGATAAATGAGTCTTGTTCTCAATCATGTGTTTTAAAAACTGTTTAAAAAAGCAAACTTTAAAATACATGGTAATGTGTATACATGTGTATAAATAATTTCTGCAGAACTGAAAGTATGATAGTTTACTTTTCCTAAAGCTGACTTTGTAAACAGTGGAACATATGAAGCAAAAGGCAGTAAATGGAAAAGCAAATTAAAAAGTAACCTTAGCATTATATTTCCTTCATCATTTTGAGCTGAGAATTGTTTAGATCATCACCTTCAATATGAAATGAGTGATGTGCTGCTAGCTACCGAATGACGGTCAAGTTGCTCATGTCTGTGTTCAGGTCTGTTCTGGATGGATAGACAACCCGGAGATTTCCGTCTGTGTCCACAACACGGACCTGCTGCACCAGCAGCTCTGGGGAACCAAATTCCTCACTGGCCTTCTGCACCAGGTCTGACACCTTGCCATCTTCAGCCAGGTCCAGTTCTGCATCATTTACCACTTCCTCCTTATGGTCAAAGGTAAATTTGTTCAGCTCCGCCATTTTCTACAGGAAGATAAGGAAAGGATGATATATAACACTTTTATTAAATATCACATGGATTGATATTTAAAAGGTTTATAATGAGGCCTAAGAAGAGTGTGTTATTGCTGCTGTTCAAACTTTACAAAGCTATAGTGATATGAAGCCCCTATCCAAACTGGACAACTTAGGAATTTTTTGTCTAAAGCCTTCTCAAAAATAAGCCATCCATCCATCCATCCATCATCGATCAAGTGTCATCTTCAGTAGGTTCATGGCAGTTTGCTTAGGGCATGAGGGAGGGTACAACCTAGACACACTGCCAGTCCAATGCAGGGCAATCACACACACCCTTTCACATACTATAGGCAATTTTGAGTCATCAGTCCAGCTGAAACTCATCTGTGAACTGTGGGAGAAAACAGAACACCTGGATGAAACCCACAGAAACATTCAAACTCCTCACAGACTGATTCCATGTCCAAACCCACAGCCCACTAACTGTGAGGCACCAGCACCGTTGTGCTGCCCTTTTCCCCTCAATCAACAGGCAAAAATATACTTTGTTAGGTATTGGACACAGTGAATAGAAACCATTAGATGAGCAGAACATCCTATTTAATTTTGCAAAGTAATTAAGATGAGTAGTTGGGGAAAACTGCAAAAAAACGGCTCTCTGCTAGAAAAATGTACGCAGACATTGGTTTGTAAAGAATAAGCCAGCTGACTACAAACCCAGGAACAGATAACAACAGATTTAGTTCTGACTTCATAATTTGTCCAGAATTTGAACAAACTAATTTATAGAAATTTGAAAATAATAATTAATAGGAAAAAATGCATATTCAGAGATGCTGTAGATAAGTTCATACTTATGGATGAGAAAGAAAAACATTTTGTGGATTTAACAGACTAATAGTTTCCTACTTAGGTTTACCAGCAAGTGGTTAAATATTCAGGGGGTATTTGATAATGGAAAACGTGATAACTGGCTTCTTTTACTCAGCACCTGCAACCCTCCTGGCACAGACTCTGGTTTCACCTCAGTTGTCATTATCAGCACAACCAACCAAACACTCAGCTTGTCCTTATTTCTTCCTACTGAATTATTTACAAATCATACACAGATCCTTCTGTTGGTGTATTGCCTCCTTTTTACATTTTTAACCCATGGAAAACAGGTCAGCTGCTATGAAGTTAACTTAAGGGAAGTACCATTATCAAGGATACTACAGTAGGAGGTGGGATTTAAATCTGGGTCCTTCAGGTCCAGTAAACTGGTATAACAACTAAAAAAAAAAACTATGATCACTTTAGATTATCTGTTTAGGAAATAGCTTTATTCAAGATGATTAAAGCAGTACATTATCTTCTGGGATGAAAAGCTCAGAATGTCTTCAGGATAGAGGAAGAAGACTTTTTATTGTAGTACATCAGCTAGCCTCAATATGTTACTGGCTCAACTGACACACCTGCTATAAATGACATTTGGCTTGCTTCACTGTTGTGAGAGATGATGACACAGAAACCCACCACAATTAAAGAATCCATCACATCCTTGCAGATCTGTAGACTGGTAGAGCTGGTTACCTCCAGCAGNGTTATTAGCGGACAAAAATCTGCATGTTTTTAATGAGTTGCTAAGTCACAGTGCTGACAGTGCACTCTTTGAAAGTCAAAAACAGACACTTAAAAATAAATAAATAATAATAAACAAATAAACTTGCAGGGGAAAAAAAAAAAAAAAAAAAAAAAAAAAAAAAATCAACAAAAACAGTTTTTACCTCAGTCACCAAAAACAAACTGGTGGTTTACAATGCTCTGGAGTTTAGTGGAGATATACCATCAGTACTAATGCAATTTAAGTTGAACATTTGCATATCTAGCATGTTATAAGGAACACATCTGATTAAAGAGGAAAGGCAAAAAGAACAATTATAGCACATCATTCTGAATATGAATTCCAAATACTGGACCTCTTTGTGCCTTATACCATGTGGGACAACTAAGGCAGCATTTAAAATGATGAAAACGTGTGACCTCATACAAATTCAGGATGGGCTGCTTCACAAAAACGATCGCGTAAAATACATGGTCCATATTTATACTGGAAGAGCCCCCCCCCCTTAACATCACTGTTGACATGTGCACTGTTTTTACATCTGAGATCACCTTAGTCTTTTCGCTGTTGGTTATTGGTGGAAAGGAGATCACGTGACCCTCTGCATCAACCAAACAGGGGTAGTTTTCTTTTCCATCAAGGAGCTGAAGATACCTTTGGAAAAAGCAGTGAATACAGAGTTTGATATTAAATTTGTATCACCAGTTTACATGCTGACTGTACAAAAGGAGCATAACGTTCTAAAAATATGGTTTTAGATGAATTCTCACAAAACCAACTTGTATCATTAGCTTAAATATTGGATTCATGAGCCAAAAATTGTTACATATTACCTTATCAAACATGAAAAACGCCCTTATCTTTTAAATAATTATGATAATAATGCAATTCTAATAATTTAACGAAAAAAAAAACATGACAATCTGCACAGACTCAGTTCTTCTTACTTGTGGAGCCCTGACATGTTCTGTCTTTTCTTCTGCTTCCTCTGCTCCGCAGCCTCAAACTGCAGCTGCCTCAAGAGTTCCATGGCGCTCATCTCCTTACGTCCCAGAGGGACAATCTACTCATATTCAAACACACACACACACACACACACACACACACACACACACACACACACAAAAAACCTGTCACACACTGCTTAACTCAGCAAGTGAATCAACCCCAGAGCCTTGCCTAAAACACTGATATAGATGAAAGAACGTGGGGCAAAACATCCCTCCAAATTTCTGCCTTTGGGATACACCAACAACTGGATCTTACATGGAACAAATTAAGACACTGATTTTCAAAACTTTCAGTTTCCACAAGTGCACTATGGATGTCAGGTATTCATTATTACTATTATTATTATTTATTCATTTATCTGATGCTTTTCTACAAGGTGCCTTACAATATTACAATATGTACATCAAATTACTTACATACAATAAGCTGCTTTTAATGATCTACCAAATTATAAAGCAGGGTAACTTTTACTGTATCAATTTTAAGTACACACTTAATTCAAATTCGGCTCCTTTGAATAGAAGATGGTGGACCTAACCACTATGCCACCTGCTGGATGCCAGCTATGCCCTCCTATGACTTCTATTGCAAAGGGTTCATAAGCCGCAGCATGAAAAATGATTTGTTTATTTTTATTTTGAAATAAAGTTCCATGTCAACAGAATGGTGGACTTGTGATGCTGATTATATGGATAGGTGGCTTCTTTGCTACAACAGTGAGCAACATTCAGTTGATGGAGTGCTGTAAAAATACCTGCTGAAAAAAAAGCTATAATGTATTATTTAGGACAGGCTGTAATGTGATGGCAGTGTTTGCCTAAGTTCAGTGCATCACAACATCCATTATTCATGAACATCTAATCCAAGCACAGCGATCACTGTTCCAAAGCAGGACACATTTTGGCTGCAGAGTCATAAACACAGATCCTATTATATTCTTCAATTCCTCAATCAAATGCTGTTAAACTAAAGGCCAAGAAAAGCTTGTTTGAAGTATTGCACAGGTGACATGAGGGTCTTCATCCCAAATAAACAAGTAACTGTTGACTAATGCAGGTGTCCTGTTGCTCTGCCATTCCTAAGGTAGGGGAAAAAATTTCCAGTTTTCCACAATTTTTTCCAGGCATTTCTATTAAAATTAAAAACTGCTTTATTGATTAGGAAATACTGTTTTTCGTATTTCAGGCTACTTTCCCTACTGTAATATACACATAAAACAACAAAGCTACTGCAATGAAGATTGAATTTATAGGGCAACAACTAGTGTAGTACAGCCACCACTCTGCAACTGAAGGACCTGGGTTTGAAACCCAATTCCTGCTGTAATGCCTCTGATCAAGGCATTGACTCTAAAATAGTACAGAATAGTTACTCAGATGTATTCAACAGTAAAATACTGTAAGTAGCTTAAGCAGTGTACAAACTTTACATTGTCAGTCTCCCTGGACAAGGATGTAATCTAAAACATAAGCAAGAATGATAACCATCTATGGGAAGATTGATTCCTTACAGCCAGAAGTTCAGTACCTTTAACATCTTTGGAGGTCGGGCATCATACAAGAGAGGCCCCTTAAGCCGTTGTAAGTCATGAGTAGCAATTGTGGCAGTAGTCCTCTTCTCACAAACCTCGTCGTGGAGCTTGATCTGCAGAAAAAAATGTGCAACTTAGAAAAGTCAACATTACAAAATTGGATGCCACGTACAGCAATTATCAAAAGTCTACACACACTTATTGTAATTTCAGATTTGATGTAGTCTTGTTGATGTAAAGACTGACATGAAGAGAAATCCTGCAAGACTTTTTTCCACTTTTAATAAGATCTTGAAACAAGCAATATATGACTGAAAGATAAAACAAACACTTAGGAAAAGACTTACAAACAATAATCCTTCAATGTACAGATTACATAAGTGTGCACAACCTTCAAAAAAGGGTTTTGCAGCTCTTCTGACTAAAGTGCTTGCATTACAAATCACAAAGGTCATTTGAACTCACCTGACATCAAATGAAATTATATTGAATTATTCTTGTCATAAATAAAATTAGCTTCTTCTAGACTTTCCTGGAGGTTTCTTGGTTGAATATATCAGTCTTTACACCAACAAAAATTAAAATTTCAATAAGCATGTACAGAGTTTTGATGTTCACTGTACATTATCTTTTATTTCCTGGATTTGTAAGAGTAAAGTGCTTACAATACTGATACAAAAGGATACTGCTATTGTGCTCATAATTAAATTACTTTATTAATAATTTCTACAGTATAGAATTCAGACAGTTTAATATTTGGAATCAATGTTTTCAGTGCAGAATATCAAATGTCTTACAGTACATTGGCTCCTCATCTTGCAAATGGTCAAATTGTCAAAAGGATACAAACATTCTGCAATGTTAACTTATTCTTAATGTCTTCTTTCTTACTTATCCATTTTCAACAAAAATCAGATTGGAGCAGAACAAATGGAACCAAATGTTTACACTCCTCCAAAATAAACATGGGTAATGAGCACTCAAACAAAGTACGATGCTCTGGTACTGTGGTACCATATTGAATTACAACAATGAGATTACATTACATATTTTTAAGGAATAAAATGGTTAGGCATCCAATACTGAACAGGAATTTACTTTCAGCCATTTTAAATGTTATATGGGTCAAAGTTTCCAAGAATTTTTAAAGTCTTAAAATGGATTTATTATACCTAAATCTGAGAGTTCACTGTACCTAACCTTTAAATAAATAGAAGGATGTCTGCAATATCTAAAAACAAACATTAAGCTTTAATGGATTGTGACTTAATTGTAAAAGTGATTTTGGAGATAAAAAAATTCATTTATGGATTTACTGAGCTATGAGCTAAGTTCATAAGTTGAGGAGCCATTGTGAATAAAGGTATCAGTAATAGACTGATACCATCTAGTGGTGAAGGTGTTACAAGGACCATCATTACCTGGGCTGTCAGGAACCTTTTGAGGGCATTCCCAGGCTTCAGGTTCATGCCCTTCACAATGCAGCACACGACGTAGGGCCTCACGTCTCGGACCTGTGGTGCCACTTTCACTGTGAATGCTGAGGCGCTGTCCTGCACATGGAGAACCTTCACAATCATCTGATTCACATCCTCCACAGCATCTTCATTCTCCTCCTTCTTATCTTTCTGCTGCCTGTCTGTCCTCTTTTTCCTGGTCTTCTCACGCACACTCTCCTCCTTCACACCCGGCTCCTGCTCTTTGCCCTTTCCTCTACCCTTCCCACCTGCCCGAAGGTATTCCAGAATAGACTTTGTTTGACAACTGTTGACCATCTTCTCAAGGCGCTTGTCCTTCAGCTTATTGCCTTTCAAATTGATCTCCTTCAGCTTGCAGCAGTCAGCCAGGGCAAGTGGGACATCAGTGAGCTCATTGTTGGAGAGGTCCAAACTCTACATGGATGAAAGAACAGCAAAAGACTAACATCATGTCTCCGTAAATTGCATTTTGAAAATTATGGGATATTTACCATCTTATTACTGCTAATATCACAGAGTGAATGCTTTTAATCCAATATTTGATCAGTTTATCCAGCTGGGTGTTTCTGCTGTATAACTTTAGAGTACAGTAATATCCCAGTTAGTGCTCAGGATATGTGCCTATAAAGTGAGGCATGAATCGAAACACTGCAGAATGGGGTCATTTTAACATTATATCTTTTTAGATTGGTGAAAATACAAATACAAATATATTGGAACATCAGCGAACTTTTACTGAAATTCTCCTTGGAATCACATAAACATTCAATTTCTTATCATTGTAACTGTAGTGTACTAGTCCTTAAAAATACGTGGAGCAGTGGAACTTCTATGTTACTGTGGAAATGGTGTAGTGCAAATACAACCTTCATCTAAAATGAAGATCATGTCATATTAAACATTTATGTGTGTTAAATATTGATTTCTTAATTGTTTTTTACATTATATACATACAGGTGTCCCTCAAGATATGAATCTTTGAGTTATGAGTTTTTACACATACACATTATTTAATACCCTTCATTGAGTTATGACCAAATTTGAGGTGGATTTTTTTATGTTTATGTGTAACAAGAGTGGAGCATAGGGAGAACTTTCTACACTTCATGGCATATCTCTGAGTAAGCGACTTCACCTTACCAACAGATTTTAAGGATCAGTTATGCCATTTCCCTGAAAAGCCACCAACCCCGCCTCTCACCCACCCCACGCGTGGAATGTGTCACCGCCTATGTGGAAAAATACTAAATACATACTTTAAGAAGTGGTCCGGGGTTTCAATAGTTTATTTTAATCTAGTAAAGTTGAAAAAAAAAAAAAAAAAAACACTGTATACAATTTTTTTGAGAACTGTATTTGGTAAAATATTTTTTATTACCTTATCATTTTATAACGCTAAAAAAATATTAAAACTCGCTTTTCTGAACATGCATTTGATATTTTATAGGTTATTAAAATATAATACATTTGAAAAAATATCAATACAATTTTTTGGGTGTGTTCGATTTTTTAAAATAGTTGTTTATGACATTCTAATAAAGTCTATGGTAAATACAGTACAACAGTAAAGCGCCGGCAGTGACAGTCACGCACCTTGAGAGCAGGTAGCTGGTGCACGTCACCGCTCAGCTCCTCGATGCGGTTCTCAGCAGCCGCGATAGCGCTCAGGTGCTCTAGTCCCGGCGAGAACAGCTCCTCGGGCAGCCGTCGCACTTCGTTCGCCGAGATGTTGATGGAGCTCAGTTTGGCGAGGCGGCCCAGTCCCGCGGGCAGAGTTTCGATCCTGTTGCAGCTCACATTCAGCGTGCTCAGCTCCCCCAGCTGCGACAGCTCGGCGGGCAGCGACTGCAGCTCGTTCGCAGACACATCGAGGACGCGCAGCTGCTTGAGCGCACCCAGTTCGCTGGGCAGGGAACCCAACTTATTCCGGCACAGGATGAGGCTCTGCAAGTTGCTCAGTAGCCCAAGGTCCCCATGGAGCTGCGTCAGGCTCGGGCACTGGCTAATCTCCAAGTAGTTCAGCAGGGACAGCCGGTAGATTGTTGGGTCTAGACCCCCCGTTTGTATTCTTCCGTCCACGTGTGGTCCCTGGAGGACCAGCTCGCGCCTCTTCTCAGACTCGGCTCTTAGTATCTCCGGCCATCGATTCACGGTGGCCGTAGACACGTCCATGATGCGCGGAGGAGAACCGGAAAGTGTTGCAGAAGCCATCCGGCAGTGACAGTAGAACATGGTTTCATTTATCTTCTCATCTTCTCATTCATCTCACTCGTCGCTCGGGCTCATATTATGGTGTGTGAACGAATTAAAAAAGACAATGACCCACAACGATTATTTAAAAAAGAACACGAATAAAGTTGAATAAATGAAAGTTGAAACTATATTACCCAGCATTCCACACGGGAAAGTTCAAGGGTAACATAGCGCTCAAGCTGGCCAAGTGCTATTGAAATGCGGGGTACATTTATTAAAGAAGAGAGAATTTAATAATGTTAGAAATTAAAGACAGTGTTTTGACTGTCCAGATTGATGCGCAGCTAAAATGAGATAAATCAGAGAATATTAAGAAGAAAGAAGGAAGAGCAGCTTTAAAAACAAGCTGTAAAAATTGAAGGCATAGTCGATTGCATGTAAATGAAAGCAGGTGAAAATTACGCAGTGTCGTTTGCTGTACAGGTTTAAAAAGTGTTTCAGTTTCAGCATGAATGCAATATGTACATTTTAGAACTTTTTATATTATTATAATACCGCCTGTAGTACTTCTGCAGCTGCAAGTTGTGAGGATGGATAATTGCTTAGCTCAAATTTTAAATACGTATAAAGTTATGAGCTTAAAGCAAAAGTGTGAATAATTAGGATAATTCAAAATAATTTAGTGATAATAAACTGATAGCAATAATAAAAAAATTGTATTTATACATTTTGATGATTTAATAAATGTTCTTGTTGCTGTTGTTACTTAAGGATAATATTGGGTTATTTTAGGGATTCAAATAGTTAAAATAATCCAGTAAAAATAATTAAATAACAACGGTAATAAGAAAAATGTTTTGTAGTTATTCAGTAACCAGCTCATAAACACAGAATATATAGCCCAGTTCACGCTAAAATTAGGAAGATAATCGAAACGAAGGCTTCTAAGACATATCCTGTCTCACTTTTGAAATTCTAGAAGCAAGCCCATGACTACATATTCCATGATGCAGTTGTGCAGCTGCACATGCGCTGAACCGCAGTCTCCCTGTTGTCGAGCCGTGGTTATGGAGATGTAGGAGGACGAGGGTACTGTTGGAATTAGCATCCCGCTAACCGAGTATGTTTTGCATGTTTAACCAACATGTTCTTTTCCGTACAGGCGTTTGTTTGTATTATTTTTGTTTCTGTGTATCTAGAAATGTTTTTGTTTCCCCAGTGTTTTTTTTTTTTTGCCTGAATTCGCACAGAATCACATTTGAAATTGTGTACTGGAGCTAACTTTAGAGCTAACAGTATTGTTACATATCGATGGGTAACCTTGAACTATTTAAAATACCTGCACAATTAAATTAAAATGTACTGTTCGTGGATTATTTTTATAATTGGTCTGGAGGAAATAGTGGATTTTTTCCTTTCAGGAAGGTTTTCGTGAGGCTACTTTCCCAGAATTTGTTAGTACATTACATGACAGGAGGGAAAAAAATTTGTCTGGAAGCGAAAAATTTGATTCTAGATTAATATTAGATATTTAAAACAACTTTATTACATTTAAATGTAATAAGTCGTGAGCTCATGCTTGTCTGACCTGATCTTTCGGTTGCAGAACTATTTTTAAAAATTGCTTGCCCAAATTATTATTGTTATTCGATAAAGATATACAGTATGCTGTTTAAAAATATTTATTTAAATATACAAGGTAAAATGATTCACCATAATGGAAAGATAGCTAACAGAAAAGGTTGAAATAAAAAACACAATAAAAACAGCTGTGTGGTTATTTGTGAATGTGCTTTAAAGCAGCAGTTATACTGACTCTTTTGCAGGATGCCACAAAAACTGGGCTTCAAGGTGCTTGGTGCCTCCAGTCATGAGGATGGTTTCAGTGCCATGGAACTGCTTGTGCATGCGCCCATGGTCAGCGGCTGGCGCTCTGCCAGGTAACGTGCCTCATCACCCAGGGGGGACTTTGCTCACGTAACCCACCAACTCACGTTGTTACTTGAAAGGACAAGTGGATGTGATGAAGAAACTAGTCATACACTGTGTGTCATGACAGCAACTTTGCTGCCTGATCTGATGGCAGTGTTAATTTTTGTTCTTGCATAATCATTTAAATGTTTTTAGTTTGGTATGGAGGGATCCACAGGTTTATCTGTGTCTCTTACAAACAGCAGTAATCAATTTGTTTGGCTGCCAACTAATTTTATAAAATGGAAACACCAGTCATTTATACTACCCAACAAACAGAAATTTTAGAATGGATGAATGAATGAAATTTTATTAATGAAAGGGGGAAATTCCACTTAGCTGCAGCAGCTTTCAATATAAAACATATATAGACAAACAGGGCATTTGTGCATAGACTCATACTTACAGTGACAGTGTAGAGAATAAATATTACTTAATACATAAGGTAGCAATAGTAACTCAGATAACAAGTAGAACATTTAATGATCAAGAAAGCATGATTATGCAAATATAAATAAATTGGCAAATGTTTGTAT
The DNA here is from genome assembly GCA_900497675.1 of Arapaima gigas. Classification (NCBI taxonomy): domain Eukaryota; kingdom Metazoa; phylum Chordata; class Actinopteri; order Osteoglossiformes; family Osteoglossidae; genus Arapaima; species Arapaima gigas. The sequence goes on along the minus strand of UFQX01000123.1, from coordinate 683,442 downwards.
TGTGGAAATTTGTATCTTGAATATTTCTAACTGATGTTAACAACAGTTCCAAAACGAGTGCTCAGTTTGCATGCCAAAGGTTATCTCAGCAGTAGAGAGACACACAGCAAAGCAGTATTTCTGAAACCACATTAGGTGGATACCTTTAAATATACAACATATGGCACTGGATAGGGTCTGTGGTATGAAGAATGGGGAACTTAGAAAATTTCTGTTCTCAGTTGCCCAATCTGTGCCATAGCTTGTCTCATGGGCATCCTCCTGTGCCTTGTGTGCTGTTCATCCAAAGACAGACAAGAACAATCCAAGACTGTGTTAGTGCTTACACTCCCACAGTGTGATACCATCTCACACAAGGGGACTTGCACAGATACAAACTCAGTTATTCCTGGGTTGCGTTGTTTGATTGCCCTCTGTATAAATTAAATTATATGTGAAGATCTCTGCGCTCAGTCGAGGTTGAGAACCCCTGTACTACAGCAAATGCAGGCATCAGTATTATGAAAATGCAGTGTCTTCACATATAATTTAATTCATACAGAGGTTCAGGGTTTAATAACAAAAAATGTGAAATACATGTGGTTATAACTGCTGCAGGCACTGCTCGTACCCTCAGGAAATCATCTTGCAGCTGGCGGTGAGAAGTCATATCCGGAAGCTACAGTTGCTTGCCCACCCCTACATGATTTCAGCCAAAATTGAGTTCCACATCGCTGATGGCTTGCCAGACCCACCCGAGCTCAGTTCCTCAAGGTGGTTCCACAGGCTTGGGTGAGCACTCGCGGGTATTCTTCTACATAAAAAATACAAAGTTAAAGATCTGCAGTTCCTTTCCTGCACCTTGTCAGATATATTAATGCATTTTACCACAGTATAGTTTAAAATTTTAGAATGGAGGAGGAAAAATACCTTTTCTTTCTGCAGCTGATTCATCACTGTTTAAGCATTGTGCTCAAATCCTCTATATTCTATAAATTTCAATTTTTAATGCCTTAGGGAGTTCTGACCATCCTTTCTTTCTGTAGATATGTGTCACTTTCAGACAATGAGAAAACTGAGTTTAAAGCACGGGAGCTGAAGTCCATTCATGTGGATGTTGTGGGAACATACATGAGGCTCACCTTCCACAAAAACTATGCCAACCGCTATAACCTGTTCAACCAGGTAAAATACGAATTCCAGTTAAAGCACAAACGATATACTTAATGATTTTTATTTGTGCATTTTAAATCACCACATAAATTTTTTTCCAGGTTGCATTAGTTGCAATAAATGTTCTGGGAGATCCGGTGAACAACACAGAGATGGACATTATTGTAAGTGTGAAACCGTTTGCATGTCAGTTGCTGTATGTCTGTCAACTGCCTAGAGGGTGCTGTTTGCATTGTTTAAAACCATTCAGACCCGCTCAAGATTTTTTTATTATTATTTTTTTTTTTGGTAATTTATTAAAATGGTGTTTTCCGTGCGCCCTGTTTTACATAGGGGAACATAGTTTAAAAGTTTTAAACATCTTTGAAATGTAACATTTAAACCATTTTATTGTAAATTTTCAAGTTTAAGTTCAAGTGTGAATTATTTCTCCAGTAAACCATAGTTCTGCATTTTTAAGTGTTTATTGTACATAATTTCTGTGAGACTTGTACAAATTATATTGAAATGAGTCCTCTGAGCTGGTCTTGAGGACTACCAACATACACAAGAATGTGATAACGTGACCCAGGGAAACCACAGGAACCTAATAACCACAGACTGATGCCCCTTGGAAGAACTCAATTCTTTATTGCCGAGTGGCTTATAATCCACATATTGTTAAGGCACAGCATTTGCTGTTTTCTTCAAAGGAGTTCAGTTACTCTGCTTTTTCTGTATATTTCCCTTTATGTAAATACAGGAGAATTCACCCGTTTGACATATTTTACTGTAAACTACTAAAGTAGTACACATCCTGTTTTCAAATTTTCTCATTCTCAGAGATCAAGAATATTGCTTAAATTTGACTTTTCTTTGTTAATAATGCTGTCATAATCCACATTCTCCTCACATCTCTTTGTGAGGGCAGGGATTGTGTGAGGTTAACAAACGTGACGTGAGGTGCTTGTTGTTGGCACATGCTTGTTCCACTGACGTTGCACACACAACTAGTGGGTGCAGGCTCTCACAAACTTTTCCCTCTCACACAACTGAGAGCAAATTTTTGCATCTTACTTTGACTCTAATAAAAATTTCACAGTTCATTATTGTTATACTCCATTTCTATTTGCATTTCAACTTGTCAAGTAAGATGTATTGTTAAAAATAACCCTGTTCAACGCTGGTTTGGTTAATATTCCACTTATTCTGAGTGCAAACAAAGGTCTTACTGTAACTTTAATTGTCACCTTTACTTGCTAGTCCACCAAGGAGCAGCTAATTGAGCACTATCTGAGCACTGCCCACCAGGAGATGTCCACTGAGGGCATGTGTCTTGGGTAAGGCATAACTACTTGGCTGAAAGACGGAAGTGTATATGCTGTACATATTTTCAGAAAACTTACTTTTCTGTTCATTTTGTCTATTATAGAGGACACTTTACAATTTGAAGTCCCAAAGAAACTTATAAATAGCATTCTGTGCTTTAATGTAATACCATGTGTTTAGATTTGGGGCTTATGCTTCTTGTAAACAATTTTTTTTTGCCTTTGGAGGTTATTCTGCTAGATAAAGTTTGGTTTAAGGGTGTTTTTTAAAATTTTATTTGAATTCTGTGGAAAGTGAAAAAACCAAAAGAGGAAATACTACCTGATAAGGATGTTAAGGGGCAGAAGGACCTTGATGTCTCTTGTGATTGATTATTGCTGAGAGGGGAAGGCGGTTTCTCTTGAGAGTCTCAGTCCCTTAGTATTTATGGTAGTTTCTGTGCCTCCTTCAGGCATCATGTCCCCATATCACCTCTGGATGACCTGGCATTCGACATGTACCAGGACCCGGAGGTGGCGCACATCATCCGGAGACTGGAGGAGAGAAAGCAGGAGAGTGTGCGGCAGGAGAGATATGACCTTGCCAAAACACTCAAGCAGGCCATGGCAGACCTGCAGAAGGTGTCCGCCTCATAAGCAGCACTGATGCTGTGCAGTATCTTACTTGCCAGATGTTCCCTAAACCCCAAACTTGTTTTCCAGAAGTCATTTTTAATACTTTACTGTAGCTTGTTAATCTTTCCCCTTTAGTTTCAGTTGATAAGTTATGGATTAACAACAGGTGGGAATGAAGATAAAGAACATTGCCAGCTGGCAGATATTGCAGTAGTTTCCATTTTAACTCCTATGGTTTAGGTAATCTGAATAAAAGAAGACTCGTTCCTTTTCTATGGTTAATGAATGATTATAAAGTAATGTCTTATTTTGGTGTTATGTTTTGCACATTTAATGGCCACATTGCCACAGACAGACACATAACCCATACATTCACTGGCCATTTTTTCAGGTACATTTGTGTGCTACGATCCTCTTTTACTTCCATAACAGCATGGATTGAGCAACAAGGTTTCCGCATTGTTCTTTGTATACGGTGGCTTGTAAGCTTTGCTGTTTTGCAGATGTTTTTATAGCCCATTCATTCTGTTAACGTCACATTCCACCTCATTAAAAAAGATGCCCAATTGGCTTGAGAGGTGGGAGAGTACAGGCTGCTGTAATAAAGCAAGAGTGCTGTGATGTTTGTGAAACTGTGGTGTGCACAAATTTCATAAGGTTGACTTAGACCACACCTATTGCCCATTCTAATATTTATTCAAGCAATACTTGGACTGCTAGACAAGGCATGCTCAAATATAAATCTTAGATCTTTGTTAAGATCTAAATCTTAACAAATTTTCCCTGAGTTGAAGGTCCACAGGATGGCAGTTCAAAGGAGTACAAAAGCATGCATGAATATGTGCAAAATTAACTCCCAAGAACTCTAGAACTATGTACCAAAATGTATTGCAGAGTTAATGAGGAAGTAACACCTTCTTTAAAGGTGTTATGTCTTTAAAATTTTTCACCAAAAGTGTGGCAGCGACACTCATTATTTTCATATGCTCAAAGTTAAGAATGATTTGCAGCTGTATGTTGAGGCAAAGGTTATGAAAATTTGAAGGCCCATCTTCTGCAGGGCTTCTGATTTTGTAGTTTTCTCAGGTGAGAAAAGTAAAGTTTGTAATTCCACTAAAGTCACAGCAAAAAATGAATGTGTAGCTTTCTTTCCATTGTAAACATGTGGTTTTCACTGTCAGACTTTCTTGTCTTTGTTATTGAGTGATTTTGAACATGATATTGTAATATTTACCACAAACTTTAACCGTTGCTAATAAACTTGCTAATGCTGTCTAAAACAGCAGGCTGAACAGAGAGCAAGTGTAGCTACCATGATCCAGGTGGTCAGTATTGCCTTGACCAACAAAAATTACATTGTAGGGTAAGCCCCCCTTTTTAAGGAGGTACAGCATGTTATAGTATCTCAGCCAGGCCATGTGAAGCACACCAAAAACCAAAAACTTTTTCTAGCTTGCCATTGTCTTTCTTGTTCTTACTGACACAAATGGAATATTTTCCCTTTTGTTCAAAAACCAAACCTGTTGCTGCCAATCAGATTTTGCACCTGTTTCTCCCACGAGGAACTAAGTATAATTTTTTGAAAATCACAAAGAATTTAGCTTCTGTGATTGGATCAGATGTTAAACTATACGAGAGTATCTGAGTGATGCGGGCTTTGAGGAGGGATCAATAGTGCCCGAAGTTTTTTGTTCCCCTCTGTGCGCCAATTAAAAGTAACCAATATAAAATATATAAATTACCATATATACCAGTTTTGTTCTCAGTCTGGATTGAATTGTATTTGGGTCCAGATCTGGACTGGAGCCGATCTTTTGAGTACTGCTGCTGTAGACCTTGTTTGTGTGCTCTATATACTGAGTCACAACCATCTGGAGTGTCATTGTGCAAGTCAAGCTGTATAAAATGGCTGTTCAGGGCAGATGTGAAATTGTGGGACAGGCATGAGTTGGAGCTGTGGAAATAAACATGAAAAAAACCAGGACACATACAATGCAGTATTGTTCTTGATAATATTACGTCTTTCAATTTGAGAACACCAGGTTCTCAAGTTACAAACACCATTGGGAACAAAATGCTGTTCGTAGCTTTTCTTGTTTGTAACTTCCATTAAAAATGCCACAGTCAAGTCACAGTAACAGTAAAATCTTACTAATCCAGGCACCTTGCAGCAACTTGTTTATGTATTGGCCACTCAAATATAGGTATTATATTTTTCAAAAATACTTTTAAGACTTCATTTTCAGCTTCATTCAAATAAACTGAGAACTAAATAAAATAAATGACTAAAGCTGAAAATCTGTCATCCTGTTCAATGTCACCTTTTGACTGATTCATCCCAAAGTTAGATGCAACATCTTACTGTTGACCACTGTGCTCACTAACATCATAGAAGCTTTAAACACTGTGAAGTTGAGCTAAGCTGAATTAAGCTGGTCCCCCATTCCCATTCTGTTTGGTGCTCTTTACTGCTACCTGTCAGTTTAGAGAGAACACGTTGCATTTGCTACACAGCAATCACAGACATTAGAAAAAAATGTGGGGAATATGCTATTTAAAATTAATGGACTGGAAAATGTGTTTTCAGACATCAGAAACTCAGCCTTTAAGTGAGACAAGGACCTCGTTCCTTTTCAATGCAAATTCAGGAGCCCATGTTTCTGGTGCTGGCAAAACACTAACTTAATTTGCTTCATAAGAATAGTAGCAAACTTAAAACGTTCTGATATTGCTATAGTGTGATATCACACAAAATACCAGATGACTTCCAGCTATATACTTTGTGCCTTCTTGCAGATGGTTTGTCTTTACACTCATATGTTATCTGTTAAATATTAATTCATAAGTGAACCGTTAAATTATGAGCGATGTTTGCCATTACTGTTTTTAAATGCATAGTAATGTGTGGTCATTTAGACCCCAGCAGCCTATGGTCCGTTGAATGCTGACTGCTCACCCTGCAGGTTGGGGAGCTGCTGGGTCGCCTCGATGTGGAGAAGCACTATGCCATCGAGAAGGAGGACTATGATACGGCCAGGCAGAAGAAGGAACAGATGGAGGAGTATCGCCGGAAGGTGTACCGGCAGCTTGAGCTACATGATTTGCTTGACACAGTGCAGGTTTGTGTCATGTTTCTGGAAACTGAACATTCAGCACCTGTGTGTCACTGTAAATGCTGCTTCTCCCAGTGGAAATCCAGCTCTCGATGGGTTTTAAATCATCTCTTCACTGACCTTCCCTGCATTTCAGGTTGTGTTCATTAGCTTATACCCATCAAACATCTCCTATTAGAACACCTTTTTGATGCCTCCTTTCATGTTACAAAGTCATCAGTGCACTGGACCCTTATATGTTCACATATTTTTGCATGAATTTGCTTTTTTGCAGTTTGTTCCCAGGAATTAATTTAAAAAATGTAATGTTTTATTTAATTGTGTCTGAACCTTTTTAGTATTGTATTTGCAGTTGTAGCAGCAGCAGCAGTGTGTGTGTTTTTGTGTTTGTGAAACTGTAGTGTGGACAAATTCCACAAGGTTGGCTTAGACCACACTTATTGTCCATTCTAATATTTATTCAAAAAATACCTGGACTGCTAGACAAGGCAGTGCAAGGTCTCCTTTACTCACTCCCAAATGGAATTTACCAAAAGCAAATTCACTTCTATAACTTTCTACAACAGACCCCATCACAGAAAGAAAAAGCATACCTGCTGCATATAATGGACTAATATAATGAAAAATAAAAAAGAATAGTTGAAAATAATCCTAACATTATGACAGAGTAAATAGTAATAAAATTGAAAAAATGAATATACTCCATTAAGAACATGAACGTGTCCTTATAATTCATGTTTAATTTATTTTTCCTCAAACCTGAATTAAATCCTACATGTAGAAATTGGTAAAATAGTTAAAGTTTACTAGGTCTGTGTGGTGATGGGGAGTTATTTGTCGAATGTACTAACCTTGTTTATTTTATTTTAAATTCTCCATCTTATTTTTTTCCTTTATGAGCTATTACATGTTGGTGTTTTGCAGATAATGTCCTCTTATATCTGTTTGCTTTGTATCTCTGTTTTTTTTTTGTCTTTGTAAATTCGTAAGAGGGCTGATTTCCACAATGAGGACTCAGGAGGTCCCTGCCCCTCACTGTGGGATAGACAGACAGCACCTCCCCCTGAAAGCCAACAGAAGATTGCCCAGGATGATCCTGCTGAGCGAGAGCATACTGCTGCGAGCCCCCCAGCCTCCCAACAAATACACACCCTGCCAGCAGTGTCTCTGGCACAGCAACAAGTTCCTCAGGTGACTGTAATGCCTGGCAGGCAACACAGGACCCTGCATTTAACAAACTAAAAATTTCTGACTGTAATTAGAGACAGGAACGTTGCATGAATTAATTTCATCTTAACACAGCATAACCAAAAATATTTACTTTAGTATCAATTCCCACACTTAAAGTGCTTAAAAGTACACCATGTACAAGCACTGTAATGTACAGTCTGAAATATTTTTAACACAGTTTTAGGGGCAACAGGTAACATAGGGGATAAAGATTCCCCTTGCATACAGAGGACATGAGTTTAAATGCCACCTCCCACTGTAATACCCTTGTTTAACTGGCTTACCCTGAATTGATGCACTAAAAATTAGTTAACAACAGTAATATGCTTAAAACTTGCCACTACTTCTCCCTATGGAGAAAGGCATAGAAAAGCTAATAAATATTAGGAAAGCACATTACATTTGTATGGTTCACTTTAAACAGGCATGAATGTGTATTTTTTGTTGTTTCAGCTTCAATTTTAAGGTGAACCTTTTATGTACTTTGACTCCAGTAGGAATTTGGCTTTTTCATTATGACAATGGGCTATGTGGTGCTGTAGCAGTTTGTTGCAGCTGTGCTATGCAGAGGCGTACCTGTGAGCTCCTGTTACTCAGCCATTCTTTCCATGCACTGTGCAAAAGTGCTGAGGGATTTCATGCACATGTAACCCATTGATTGCTCTGAAATAAAGACACCACAAAGGAGGTGTAGGTTCGGTTTCAGTATTTAATTAAAACAGTTAAACAGTTGGCCAATTGCCATTTGCCAGGCTGCTGTTACAGGGATAGTCCCTTTGTGAGCGTAAGCTCGCCAGCTGGAACGTGCTCTGTTTTAGCTGCTAAAACAGACTCTTTAAAATAGACACAAGTCTTTCCTTCTTCATTATTCAGAATGTACTGATCAGCCATATTCTCTACAGAGCTTGTTCTTTCAAGTCAGCCTGCATATGTAGTGTTTGTTGTTGTAGTGTGGGGGGTTTGTGTTCACATGTACAGCACATTGGCTCCTCAATGTAGGTATTCATTTGACACGAAAAATCTGTTTATAATTCAGTTTGTTCATAACTCCAGTCACTTTTACTACTAATCCGTAAAAGGGGTCTCTCTATATATCCATTGGCTAGATTGAGTAGAAGCCTTACACAAAGCCGTAATAAATAGGTTGCTGACCGCTTCATCTCAGAAACACATGCAGTGATCATCCTTGTATTATTCATCACCAACACTCTGGAACACCAGACACAAGTTATAAACACCGTGGAATTGAGTTCAATTAGTGCGTTTCAGCAGTCTGTTTGGATGCTCTTTACTGCCAACTGTAGCAGCTTAATGGGAAAACACAGGTTGTATTTCCTTTGCAACAAAAATATTTTGAAAACAGGCAGTTGAAGGAAATGGAAAATCAAAAGCAGTCCTTGATTTGTACAGCAATCCCTTTATTTACCAACATAATGTGTCCCTGAAAAATTGTTTGTAACAATCCCATTAGTTTTACTGGTAATTATGCAAAATTACTGTACAAACAGGAAAATATTTGAATCTGAAAATTTATAACTGTGTTCAACACAAGGGAGCCAGTACATTTCCATCCCGGAAAACTAGTTACATATGCACCTTTGCTTTTGTGTTTGGGCAGGTGATCGCTAAAAGCAGTTCAGACAAGCAGTTGTGAAAGTGGATAGACTGTCTGGGTTCTCCATCTGTGCAGGTTTACAGCCTCCCCTTCGATGAGAGGCCTTTGCCTACCTTGGTCAAGCAGCCACTGGAGGAGGAGCAACAAAGATGGATACAGGCTGGGGAGACCAAGTCTTCAGCTGACCTCTCTGGCAGCTTGGGTGTTGCTGGGGAACCTGAGCCCCTGACAGAGAAGGCCCAGCGGGAAGCGAGCTTCCCTAGTGAGGTGTACGGGGACACCCTGGTGAGACCGAGCTCCTCAGATCTCATCTTGTTTAGTCTTCACATGTGGTAACATTTTATACCTAAACATAGGTGTTGATAGTGAGAGATTTTATGAGGTTATGAGTTTGGTGAAGTGATGCAGAGAATCAAAGACCACTCACTTCAGGTTCTCCAGGATCAGATATGGATGTTTCTGTACCTGGCTGTGTACCCTTTCCCATCAGAAGGACCCCTACATTTGCTCTGCTTCTCCATCAAGGTTGCTAAGGCTTACTCAAAGACTTGGATATACCGGGAAGATGCCCTCCTGACAGTCTGCAAGAAGCTAACAGAAGTGGATGTGGGGACCCCACGGGAAGAGCTGAGGACCATGGCACGGGCAGCTGTGTTTCTGGTCAAGAAGGCTCTTTCGGACCCTGTGTCATCTGTAAGTGTGTGTTCCTTTGAGCACATTCACCTTGTCTTTGGGGTCCAGTTGCTCAGTGTTGCTCAGCTTAGAAGTGAAATACTGAAAATATGTACATATTTATAAGTTCCTTCTTGCCTCTGTTTTTTGAGCAGGTTAATGTTTCCTAAAAAAACTTAACACATTTACATTTTTTTTTTGTTAAGCAACACTTTTCAGGATTCAACTTTATTTTTTATGCTTGGTTGTTCACAGAGCAAGTACATTGCACATTTTACCATTCCTTTCACATATAACATCTGTATAGTTTTGGAATGTATTGGATATTTAAAAATAAATACATGTTGCACAAAAATGCAGATGAAGTACTGTATTATAGTTGGTGAGATCACATGGTTTGTTTATTAGGATGGAAATTGCCATTTTGTATCAAATTTTTAAATATTTTTCCTCAGTTTTTATTCACTTCCATCTTTGTTCATGTTCTCTTTGCTTCTACTTGATTGTGGATTATCTATTTTAATTGAATAAATAAAACAACAATATTATTTTAACAATAGTACTGCTTTACTCACCTTCCCCTGGTCTCCAACCGCAAAGAGATTCTTTAATGGCATGATTTGCATGCCAGAATAAAGTTTATCTAATTCCATTTACAATGAGAAACAAACAAACTGTATGGTGTGAAGGCTTTTTCTGCTCAGTTACGTTAAGCACTGTTTATTTGGAAAGTGTAGAATTAGATCCTGTCTCCCATTGTGTCATCTTATCGGTTGTGATTACTCAGGTATTTGTATCTGTCAGGCAAGTGATTGATATGATTGGTGAAGTTCCTGTGCCATGTCCTCCAGACAGCAGGTGCTCATGAGATGGCCAGTTAGTGAACAATACACTTTCAGTTATAGTAATGTTCCATAGGACTCACCAAAATCCTGTTCCCTTAAATCAGTATTTTGGAACATATGTTCTAATTTTGATTTTCTTCTACCTCATAATGGTGTAATTTCTTGTGTCATGGCAAATTTCTCTTAATGATGGTGACAAACAGGAAATCTGGCCTAATCCCAGCTGGACCTCAGGAATTAAGTGTTGAAAACATTATTGACCCAGGTCTGAACTTCTAAGCCACTTTTGTCCCAGAACAATATGGTTCCAGTAATGTTCATTTTGTGTAATTTTAAAGAGATAGAATTTTTCTTCTTCCTTGCGAATTGGCTTCTAAACTGAAAAATATAATTATTTAATAATGTAGACGTCTCTCGATTTCACTTGCTGGTTGGGTTTTTAAAATCTTAGGTGTAATTAAAAATACATTTTTATTATTATTTTAATATTTGTATAACCTTTGAGCTACATCTGAATGATTTCAAATTTTTTTAAATGACAGAAAAATAGTCTCTCCAACATCTCCTGTTCCGGCCTTTTGCTGACTCATTTGTCTTATAAACATGCCATTTGTTCATCTTTTCCTTAATCACTGTTAATAAGGAAGACAAGACCCGAGCTGGAAGTGAATTATATTAAAGTGGTCCTATACTCCTGTTATGGACTCATGTTTTAGCTTAATATGTGAATACAGGTCATGTCTGCAGAAAATATTAGGTAACGGGAATAATTTAGTTTTAAATTAAATTGAATTGTTCTGCTATTGCCACCTTTCACTGAGTTACTGACTTGTTAAAAATAAAACTGGAGCCTAGTAAAACATGCTGGGGGTCAATCAAAGTGATTTTGACCTGTAAATCTTAGCAGGTGATCTCATCCTGGGAAAAGCATGTTATAGAGAGGCTATGCATTTGTTTTCTGCCAGGGTCACCTACACCTGGCAAACAATTTTGAGGTTACCGGTTGCCCCTTTGCCCCACTGGTGTGTGCAGATGTGTGCTAATGGGATCCTTGTACTGCTGCACAGATCAGAGAAATGTCTCACACTGAGACATGTTGACATTTCTAAATGTCTGCAGAATGGGTCTTTTAGACATCACAGATGAAACCTTGATAAAAACCCGTAGTCTTTAACAGAGACAGTTGTGGTTAGGCATCTGTGACTCTCTTTAAATGTCATTCTGGTTGTGTATTCAGAGAGTCTGTGTGTGCATGAGTGTGTTGGTGGCTGTAAATGAGAGCAACAGTGAGAGACATTGAGATGTCCACTTGAGTATTTCCTGTAAGCACATCACGTTGCACCTTCTTGTGTGTATGCATTTTCAGGGGAGAGCAGTTGGGACAGAACAGAAAAACATTTCAGAATGCATTTTTGTATTACGCTCACTTAGATAACTAGTGCTGTTCAGGGTAAAAAGGTGTTGGTGGAAAATTAAAAAGTAATAACTTTTTATGATCATCAAACTGTTTACCATTAAACTGGGTGCATTTAGTACTGTTCTAGTCAAGTGGAAAAGAAAAAACAAATGAGTGTATGTGCTGGTTTTTTTGTATGAAGTGGAAACTGCCTGGGGGCACTTGTCAGTAGTTTGTGTGTGTGTGTGTGTGTGTGTGTGTGTGTGTGTTTGACTGTGCAAAAATCTGACCTGTAATTCCTAGGTTCTGATGGAGCCACTCTTCCAGCTCAGAGGTGATGGCTCCATGTGCTCCTATGACTATCTTGGTTTCCACATAATCTCCAGTTCATCTGAGTCCCTGACATTTCTCCAGCTTCTCATATTCCTTCTTGCTGTTTTTATCATTTAGAATTGCAGCATCTCTCACCACTGCTGTTTTCCTTGTTTTTTCCTCCTTATCTATTACCACTCTATCTGGTTGTTTAGCCAGTATCTCTTTATCTGTTTGGATGTGGAACTCCTGCAGGATCTTTGCTCTGTTGTTTTTCACCACTCTCTGTGGTACCTTCTATTTAGACTTGGGGTTATCCAAGCCATATTCCTTGCAGATGTTCCAGTATATGGTCTTTGTTAGCTGCTTGTGTCTATCAGTGTATTCGATGAATATCCGATGACTGAAAAAATAAAAATCTAACACAGTATATAATTTTCTCACCATTTTCAAAGGTATAAATGCATTTCTTTTCTTTGTGTGAATGCTCAATGACGTGCATGTGTATGGGCCTTTGCTTTATCGACACATATCAGAAAAGTCCCTGTTTTACTTACAAATTTATTATCAGCATTATTACTTGATGTTACTACCATGACCCGCCATTGGAGAGGCAGTTAATACAAAGCATTATTTTTCTTTATTAAGCTGATGGCTTATGCACGCAACATACAGGGATAGGTCAATACAGGAAATAAGTGGCACAAGTTCTGCAAGAAACATCTTCAATAGCAGTAATATAATAAAAAGCCCTCTGTTTGCCTGTTTTCGCTCAGGTGTTGCAGGCGTCGCTGAAGCTGCTGAAGACCCTCCTAATCCAGTTTATCCCTGGGCACAAGTTGGGCAAGGCAGAAGTTGCTCACTGTGTGGAGCAGACCTGGGTTGGCCTCTTGGCCAGAACTGGCGACTCTTCTGGCAGGGTTCGAGCCACTGCGACTAGTTTCATCCAGGTAGGGGAAGGACCCTCGGTGAGGATTACGCTTCAGGCCCTATTTCCAGGTGGCAGAAAGCATTTCAGAGCATGTATCAGAGTTTCCATTGCTTCTGGAGATCAACTAAACTGTGGGAGGGCACAAGGTGCGTGGGGCTTTAGCTAGTGACAGCAAACACCTCATGTGGAGTCTTAGATACATCATCTTGTCATGCTGTCTTGCATTATTGTGACATCCAGGGTCATGCAGGGCATTTCCACCCCAGTAACAGTTGAAAGTGTGACTGCACATGCTGGAATCATTTAATGCTATATCCTCTAGTGTTGTTTCACAATTTTGTTTGGGTGTGCCTCACTGCACAGAGTTGGTGTGGAAGTATGGGTGTGTATGTGTCTCCACATAGCATGGGACTTCTTGTGTAGCAGTGTGTCCAGGATGGTTAGGAGGGTCCGTCCCCACCTACTGAGGAAATGGTCAGAGCTGGGGGACTGAGGGGTCTTTCTTCCACAACGCCCTTCGTAAAGTCATTCTCACCACTCTGTCTCCACATCCAAATGACATTTTTAAGACTTCACTTCCTTTACAGCTGCCCTGGTCACTGTTTTGGTTTCCCGGGGCAACGCAGAAATCCAATAAGCTGAATCAGGCATGCGATCAGCTGATGCCAATTGACTTTAGTCCAGAGTGCAGCCTGTACCTTATTGAATCATTGCTTCTGGTTTGTTTTAAATGTTTGAGGATTTATTACTAGCCATGAATTAAATTACTTTGGGATGGGTCACTTTGAAGAAAACTAGATTTTAAGGCTTAACTTTTAGTATTTTGAAAATTATACTGCTTTATGTAAAATGCAACAAATTTCCATTATGAATAATTCATTTGTTATCAATAGTGGAGTGCAAAATTACATGAACATGGGTAGAACATGTAAACTGAGACAGGGTGTGCTAGATTCCAACCTGTGTCTGAATCTGCAGTTCAAGAGTGGTGAGACACCAGTGCTATCTGCTGTGTCACCATGATCAGAAGTTTACTCCCCCATCACTGTCTATTACCACTATGTGGAGTGAGGTGAATTACTTTGGTTTTTGTGAGCTCTTGAGGATGTATTTGATGCAGTTACCTTTCCCAAATATGTGGCTGACCAAAAATGTTTGCATTTTCAAATAATGAGCCATTCATGCAGTAATGGGAATTACATCTCCGACTTATGAGATTTCAGCACACGAGCTTATTTCCATTAAGACACTTGTAAATAGATGGGAACCTGCATTTTTATTTTGCCCAAAATTGAGGTGCAACAGAGAAGATTCAAAATGCACCACTTACCCAGGAAAGAGGGCTGATGATCATCTTAAATGAAATAGGAGATATTAAACTTCATTTAAACAAACTGAATAAGTTTGTACATGTACATTTTTTTGGGTGTATATGAGTTGAAACTGTTTTTAAATGCATTACTATTGCTTGCAGCACTGTCACGTGTCCTGCCAATAAAGCACAATAATCGAGAAAATTGAGAGCAGTAACTGCATTATAGTGGAAGTCTGTTTTTCATGTCGTTTTTTTGATTATTTTCCCAATAAGAGTGATCTGAGACATTGGCACTAATGTTGGACCCACCCCTCCTCCCTGCAGGAAATGGCCCTGTTCAAGGAGGTGCGGTCCCTGCAGACCGTCCCTGTGGAGCTGGTAAAGCCCCTTCCCCCTGGTATGCCAGCCCGTCCAGCTTTGAGCCGCACGCAGCTGCTGGAGCGACTGCTACCCGAGTTGGGCACAGGTGGTGTGGGATTTGCTCTAGATGGCGTCATGAGGGTAAGGCGCAGGTCCACTCCCATCAACACACACACACACACACACACACACACACACACACACACACACACACACACACACAAACCTTCACAGCTTTATCACACTTCTAGATAAATTAACAGACCAGATCACTGTGGACCTCTGACATTTATTTGAGAGATGTGTCACGTGACTTAATGGAGGTGCACACCATTAGGGTGAGGCAATCATAGGAACACACATCCAGCATTTCATCCAGAACTCTGCTGGCACTGTGATCCTCCAGGCTAGAATCAGATGCTCACATCCCACAGCTGTATAACCAAGTAACACCAGTAGTGAAATGTGAGTGTGACACAGCCTATGGGAAGCCCAAACACACCCTGCTTGGTCAGCTTCAGTTTGCAAGTGAAGCTAGATGATTGAATAAAGTCAGGTTTCTCAGGGAAAGCTGGCATTTTAAAGTTTTTTTTAAATGAGTGGAAATGAAATGAAAGTATGTTGTAAATAAAAGTATGTATGATTATCATTGTGGTGTTATAAAGAGGTGAGTTAGAGCAGACAGACATTACAGAATAATTCCTGGAATCACAAATGCATTATGATGTCATGTCTGGGCCTTATGAACAGTGTTTGCTAATCTACCACTTTATGTTAAAGCTCATGTATTTCAATACATTGAAGTATTTGAAATTTAACATTGAGGTTAGCTATAAAATACTTTTTTCTGGTCTTCAAGGATGAAAAGTAAATGTAAGGAACAGTCCTATGTAAACCAAACAAATTCTAGCAATTTTTTTCATGGCAATAAGCTTTTGATTTAGCTGAGTCTGATGTTTACAATATACAGCATTGCATATTTGTAAAACCTAAATTAGAAAAACTATGACAAAAATAAAAAGTAGTTCAGGTGGGAATTAGGCAGATTTGGTGGCATGGTGAATCACTTTGCTTTAATTGAGAAAATATAAATTAAGTACAATTGCTATCTTAATGCTTCACTTAAATGATTTTCATAAAAAAAGCTTTTATAGGACTGAAAGAACTTTTATGCTGTAACACAAATAAACCATTACTTATTTGATAAGGCTTCATTGTAGAATTACCACAGTTTGCAGTCAAAACCTTTAACAGGTGGAGATGTCAGGTCTCCATTGCTTTCTGTGAAATGGAATTACACTCTCTTTGTTGTTCAACAGGACTGCAAAAGAAGAATCCTGCTGTCTGCTAAGCACTTCTTTGTAGAATTCTTTTAGTCCTGACGTTTCTGGCCAGTGTCCAGGGTTTGGGCCCATTGCTGTTAGCAGACGCTGTCTCCCCAAGGGAAACACTGGGGTGTTTACTCACACATAAGATACTAACGTTGACCAAGCAACTGTCAGGGTGACTATGTTTTCTTGTTGTGGATGGTTGTGCACAGAAGCAATGATTCCAGTGTGCAGGGGTTTCACAGACAGTACATGATGTCAGTAAATTTTTGAGATCTGCCTTGTCTTTTTATTTTTTCGGTCTGTGTTTTGTTCAGCTGTATTCCAAACCAATGCTGAAGCTAAATGTTGTCTTGAAGTTACAAAGAGCTAATGGTTTTCATCCATCAGGTGGATGCATGTTGACTTTTCAGCATTTCATGTTTTTTCTAACATCACCCATGTAATTCATTTAACAACATCCTTCACCTTAACGCTTAATGTATTTATTTACTACCTCTTCCTACATAAAAAGATGAAAAGACAGGAAGCTCTGAACACGTTACTTCAACCTTTCATTATGCATATGTAAAGCAAAGTCTAACTATACATAATTCAGCACACCAAAACAATTCTGCTACAGTGTGATAATGTCATAATAATTTTTTTCTAATTTTTATAATAATATTTGCAGTTTGAATGTGCAATAATCAAATGCTAAGGTTAAATACCTGGACCATGGTTTGAATATGCAGGTGAAGTTGATATTCCTGTCAAAAGACTGCTTGTAATCTTATGGATGAGCAGTTTGTCTGGTATGTAAAAACTAGACTTCTATTAGAGCCGGACGGTGAATGAAAAATTGCGAACTGAATGGCCTTCACTTTGATTCCATTCAGTATTTCATGTCCTGCCATGTATACAGGTACAAGAGTGTATAAAGGGTATATAATGCTGTAAGTAGTATTAGGTGAAAGGGTGCGCTAGCCTAACTCTTTGTGTCATGTAAAAAAAAAAATCTCCTGTGTTAGCCTGCCAGCGAGTCCTGCAGTTCATGATGCCCCCATCCTCTTGCCTTGTGCATTCTTCACCTTCTTGGTGCCGTTTCCCAGGGGATGTGTGCTGAGCTTGACCAAAGAGCCGATTGAATTTCCTGTAATTAAAATGAGGAGTGGTGAAAGAGATGAGAGAATAATGGTGCCCTGTCAGGACTTGGAGGCAAGTCCCGGACTTGAGCTTCGGGTTGCTGTGTTCAACACGCCACTTTCTTTGTTGTTTAGCCATCAGCAGCATTTGCTCTCACTGCCTTTGATAGGATTCATACTTTAAACAGTGGAAACACCCTTGCATTTATGACTCAGTTTGCTCAGAGTGTAATTAGATAGATTTTTGCCTCTGGATTTTTACTGCAATTTTTGGCGTTGGGTGTTGCTTACAAGCAAAATTGGGCATATTTCTAGTCTGCATAGTTCACTGTTGTAATTATAATGCTGGATTTGTTTAACTGGATGTTAACCATGGCAAGTGATTAGTAGTGTGTGTTTTATTGGGAGTCTGCATTGCATTTGGAGCACTTTACTGTGTTGGAACATTTGGGAATGTGGTGAATGTGGCGCTGTTGTCAACTGTCTCCTGAACACATACACTAGCAATAATGTTTGAACTGACTTCTGAGAGGACTATTGTCACTAAAGGCAGTTGGTGATAAAAGTATGTCCCTTTAGAATCAAGTAGTGTAGTCAGCTGAAATATACAGTTGTAATGAATGGATAAAACTGAACACTGGATAGGATAACTGAATATGAAACAGTAAAAAGAATGGACAACTGTAGCAACATAGGGGGAAGCAAGCACACCTCTATGCCCTGCGCCTAGATGCTGTGCCTCCTATTTGTACCATGTGTTTGCAGTGAGCTAGGGCTGGCCGATTGAGAGAGAACACAGAATAAGACTTCAGTTTTGAAGCTACAGTGTTCTGAGCCTCTTTCACTTGTCTGTGCCTCTTCTGTTTTTCCCAGCTGGCTACTTGATGGTCCCAGATAATGATTGTGCATTATGCAAAAATTTCAGTGCCATGTGTATGAGTAAATAATTAAAAGTAACTTAAGTGTTAGCCAGTGGGTATTCAAAGCATTTAAATCTAACTTTGTAAGCCTTCAGTTAAATTGTTTATAACAATAGTCAAATATTTGTAAGTGTATTTCTGTGTATGAACATGCAGATGTTTGTTCTTCAGTTCTCCACCGGTGCTTTGGAGCACAGTGCCTCTGAGGTGCGTGAGTCAGCTGTAAGGATCATACTCGCTATGTACCAGCAGCACAAACACAGTATCCTAGCTTTCCTGCCACCAGATGATGCGACCACACGCAAAAATATGGTCTACAGAAAGATCTTTGACGCCTTTGCTAAGATTGATGGACGACCTGCTGAGCTCCAAATCAAAGTGAGTGTGGCACTCCTGTCTGTTGGTCCAAGTGTAGTCATTACTCAGAAAACACAAATAAAAACAGGGTGCAAGTTACATAACAGGAGTTTTCTACACATTCACTGCAGTCAAGATTAGTGTAGCTATGTTAATTCAGCTTCTGATGACAAAATGTTGCTTTCTAAATGGAAAAGTTCTTTCCATTGTAGGGGCCTTATCATTCACTTCCCACAAGGAAATGATTTAACTCTATTGTTATAAATGGGGGGGCAGGTGTTTGTGCATGATTACTGGAATTTTGGAAAAGCAAGTTGTCCATGGGCACATTTTTTTTTATCTTTGTAGGTTCTCAGGTGTTACATAAGTGAGTGGGCAGAATGGGTTTTGCTGAGAAGACTTACTGTGATTCTGTTTTTTTTGTTTTCTCAGGGCCTGAAGAGGAATGGCACACAGAAGGTGAAGGAGGAGAAGAAGGGGGAAATTCTGAGTCTTCAGGAGCAGCTGGCAGTACTGAAAGAGATCAGTGTATGGCCAATTCCTGTTTGACTCCCCTTTACATGGCCACTTATTTTCAGGTTTCCTTTGTGCCCATAGGATCCTTTGTGGCAGTCTGATTAAAAATGTATTAATGAATATAACACTATAAAGTGACACAAGTCTTAATATGGAATGAAGTACATCTGTTCCTTGGTTGCTTTAATTATGGATTTTTTTATCCCTTAACTGTTTTGAAGCTGAAAATGTTTTTTCCAAAGGACAAGGAGAATGGGAACGAGAACACTAGGAAGACAGAGAAGGGGCTTTCTAAACCCACAAAAGCAGGTTTGTGTATATTATTTGAGCACAGATCCAGCTGGGGGGTTCTGCATACAGAAGTTTTATACATTCATAATCAACTTTTATGTCAGGGTTGGGGAAACCAGTTCCAGAAGTGTAATGGAACAAAATGCATACAGAAGCCACTTTTGGTGACAGGACTAGGTACCATACATAAAAAGCAACCGGTACCTGGTGACACCCATGGGGCCTAGTGAAAGTGACCCTAACAACACCAGTTAGGGAGTCCACAAAACAGGTGTGTCCATTTAACCAGTTGGCCACAAGAGATGTTCACACTTACTGAGTACCAGATAATGATTCTGTTAATCATAAAACCTTGAATATGAAGCTTACTTTTCTTCCATGTGCATTAAAAAATGCTTTTTTAACACATACCGACACATTGAAGTAATATTATAATTTTGTTTGTCTCCCTTAGATAATACCAGTGTATAGCTTGGAGAAATAATTTGTCTGGACCATGAGGGTGTTAATTTTTTACTTCACAGATGTGGGAAGAGGTGCCCCTACCACTAGACCTTCACATGCAGGCAGTGAGCACTCACCTGAGACTATCTATCTAGACAGGTAGGCTCACACAGAGCTGCGTCATCCTGCAGGACGCCAGAGGCAACGCTTTGGTGCCACTGACTATGGCTCCTCTCTGATCTCTTAAATGTTCATATCACTAAGATGGGTCATGGTGTTTTTTGTCCAAATGATGACTGTAGTAAAGAAGATGAGCACTGACAGGGAATGGAAATCCCCAGTGTCTGGCCCTCCTGGGACAGGATTACAAAAATAAGGGTTTAAACTATGAGGTCCATCAAGGGAAGATATTCTCTGTACACTAGACAGGTCACATTTCAGCTTCCCACATTTTAAAAACTTGAATGGACAAAAGTTTATCATGATATGAAAAGACAATAATCTAAATAAAATCAGTTAATGTTTTGCAAACTCTCGTTGTTGCTCCATGTGGTGCATATTAGTCCTCAATGCAATCTCACCCTATTATAGAAGGAAAAATAAAGGTAGCCCTATCCTGTAATGTGTTTGTGCTGAGCAAAATGTGTATTTTCACTGTGCTCTGAGCAAAGCACTGTTTCTCTGGTTCCACCCACTGTTTGACCATCAGTGTCACTAAACAACAGAGAGGTGAAGAACACATCACTCACTTCAGATTCCAACACCCTCACATTCAGGGGTGGTGGTGGTTAACCTATGGTCGCTGGAGTGGCCCAACATAACCAGATACACTTTTTGAATGCATTTTTAAAAAACCGATCACCCAGATTTTGCAAATTCTTCTTGTATTGGTTCTATCTTGGCACTCTGACTATATCAGTATTTATCTATTTATCTTTTTGATTCTTTTCTCCAAACTGATTTACATTTTTAAGGTAAAAATTGTAACCAGCCTAGTGCATAAACCTCACATTCAATTCATCTTTATTGCCATTATACAAATATCATGAAATTCAATTTTATTTTGCCAATTACATAGCTGGGTTATTTTTACTGTATCAGTTCTAGGTAAGCACCTTAAAAATGGTTAAGTACCTTAAAATGGTAGGAGAAGAATTCAAACCCAGGTCTTCCCAGGTCCTTTAATCATAAGGTGACAGCTCTAACCACTGTGCTGCCCCACTAGATCACATTGTTGTTTATACATGTTGGCTATTGAGAGGTTTGTGTTCTAACTGGGTTTTTCCAGAAGAATTATGTTGGAAAATGTAATGGTGTTTTGTCGATATTCCTTTGTGGAGAAGTAGGAATGCTGTCTTGTGTTTTGGAAATGAAATGCGGATTTTATGATAATAATTCAACTGGTGGTTTTAGTTCAGGAAATATTACAGCTCTACAACTTGGGGTGACTTATTAGTGAGCAAACTTAAAACTTAGTGAAGTTTGAGAATAAATTAATCCAAATGTTTCCAATGCAAACTTGGGTTGAACTGTGTCATTTGTGCTCATGTATTTCTATGGCCCATCTCCCAGCCTATGCATCTTCTGTGGCGAGAGGAATGACTCATTCACAGATGAGGGGCTAGACCTCCACTACTGGAAGCACTGCCCTATGCTGCTGCGATGTGAGCAGTGTAAGCAGGTACGCTCGCCCACCCAAGCATCTATTCTTGTCACCCCTCTGTTGACCCAACCCCCAATTGTAGACTCCAATCCTGTGCTATCCTCTGCCTCTCAGTGCAAAGGTCAGCCATTGTGTAAGTGTGAAACAGAAGGCTGTAGTTTCATGCCTGCATTTTCAGCAGTGGCCAAAATAGACTTCCTAGGTTCATGAGAAGGTTACTTAGATCAGAATTAGGAAAAGCAATTTATTGTCTTCTGCAGGAACCAAACTTGACAGTTTTCTGTTGATTGATGTTAAATTTATTGGGCAGAATTTGAGAACTTCCAGGTCCTGGTTTGTTTTTGTTTCCACTAGTTGTTCCTGCCTTCCATTCCCAAATCCTACAATAGAATACATACTGTATATTTTTTACTAATGGAAAAAATGCATTATATACATATGCATTATTCTTATACTGGATAATCTACTGGATATCCATAATTAATGGACATTCAGCAGATCAAACCACAAGTATATCATCAAGAACATTTTAGAGTTAATTGTCTTGTTCAAATATGGAAAAGGCTGTTATAAATGATAACTCCATGGGCATCAGGATTTTAGATTTATTTGACTCATTTCAGTAATTTTAGCTTGTGAATATTTTTGTTTCGTTTCTTTTACCATCATAAAAAAGCAGAGGTATTTCTGTAAAAATGATTATGCTGGGTGGGTTCTTCTGTTTTGGTAAAACATTCAAATACTGTTTGAGTTATTTTTTCATTATCTTGTAATTTACATATGCTTGCTTTACATCTGAGAGGGAGGAGTGGAGGTGGAGAAGCAGAAGTGGTTTGAAACTCAAGCCTCTTGCAGGTGGTGGAAATCTGCAGCCTGACAGAACACCGACTGATGGAGTGTGAGAGCAGAGCCACCTTTGCCCAGTGCCACTGCTGTGGTGAGGCCATCCCCAGGGAGGTGCTGCCTAGACACACACAGAGTCTAGCATGCCAACGTGAGTGCCCCTCACCTACACCATCCTCCTCACTTCATTAAAAACATGAAAAATGGCATTGTGACGGGTATTGGTCATATGTGGCAAATGCCCCATGTACGATAACTCCATGCTCTAGCTTACTACTGCAAGTGTAAACACTCAGACAGACACTATGCTGTGTGCCAGGAGTCACTGTCCAAAACTACAGCTCTGTGGCTGCACTTGAATCATCTCTGTACAGATTAAAAAATGTCAGTTTTGTGCCGGGTGTGCTGACTGTGTACTTGACAATTTCCTTCCTGATCTCCCTGTCTTCAATTTCCAGGGTCCGAAGAGACATCCAACCATTGTCCTTTGTGCCACGACAATTTCACATCAGGAGAGGAGGTAAGGTTGTGTTGTGCTTTCAGGAAGATGACTAACAATGAACTCGGGTGACTCTGTCAATCTTGTCACAAATCCTTTGCAGTTAAGAGATGCTTTTTGAAAAGCGTAATATATAATATGTTGCTTTTCCATTGAGAGCAGTGATTCACATCTGCTTTACAAAAGAAGCGCCTGTTGTAGAAATATATGCTTTATGAAAGGCTTTCAAAATTGGCTGCTTTTATTGCTGAACATCTTACTTTCCATTTAAATTAGCACTAGTTAGATTTGGCAGAGTGCTCAAGCAAACTATATTTGGCATATATTTGAGTAAAATGAAACTTCCAGCTCTGCAGTATAAAATTGCTAAATTGTGCATGCTGAGGGTTACTGTGGGTCTTGTTTATAATTTTATGGCTTTATAATTTTAGAGAACAAGCTTCTTAGCAAGAAAATTGCTTTGCAGAAAAATTGCATTGATATTTTTAATTTCCTTTCTCGTCCCCATAAAGAAAAACCGGAAAGCAGTTATTTTGAGGAACAGGCTTCATTCTTCTAGGGACCAGATTTTGAATATGAGGAAGAAGTCACTACTGCAGGGTTAAAGTACAGATATGGCATGCAACAGTGAGGTTGACAGCACGAGGGTGTCATGGTAGTTGTTTAGCAGCTGTTTTGTTTTCATGGCTGAGGTACGCCGCTCATTCTTCCTTACGACCAAAAACTATATCCACTGCCAAGTGGCTGTCAGGCCTGGCAGCCCAGTCCAAAGGATCTGGGCAGCTCGCTGGATAAGGTTTACGTGGACAGCTGCTCACAGCTGATCCATGCAAGGTAAAGTGCAGTGGTTTCCTGCCGATTCTTTTCACTCACAGCGCAGTGTGAATGCTGCTCCTGTTACCCAACAAGAGACATAGAGGGACTGGGTCCTTGCTGTGTGTTGGGCAGTATAAAAACTGATTCGTATTTACAGTGCTGGCAGAACTTAATTATGAAGCATCCAAACAAGCAAGATGGACTGAATGGTCTCGTCTACTTCCTGATTCTGTTATGTTCTGATGGACTTATTTTGAATGGACTAGTTGTATCTTTGTTGAGTGCTATAAAATATACAAAAATTAAAGTAATTCAGATTTTCAGTTCAGTCAGAATGTTCAGTTACCAGCATAGTTAACATTTGCATTAATTCATGTATCTGACTTAGTTGCACTGCTTACATGAATTGAATGTGAGGTTTATGCTCTAAGCTGGTTACAATGATTTATGCATTTGTACAGAGGGGTAATTTCTACTGTATCACTTCAGGATAAATACCCTAATCAAGGAGTATGACAGCAGGACTGGGGATCAAAAAACGGTTTCAAAAAGACCAACACCCTCTGCCATCTTTTTTTACACATACTTTCCACTGCACTTTTAAAATACAGGCAATTAGTTTAATTTCATATTGCTGTTAATGTCCAGTACTTAAATGAATGGTACTCAGTACTTAAGTGTGTCTGCAGTGTGTGGCCTGTTGCAGGACAGTCAGCAGGCGACAGAACAGTGATACCAAATGAGCTAGTAGGCAGCTGCAACAGAACCACTGCTTGCACTTAGTCCTTGGTTATTTCTACTTGCTGTATGAAGACCTTCTAGTTACTTCCACCAGGTTTCAAACGTATACACTTTGTATAATGGTTGTTCTGTTACTGTTAGAATAAGGGCAACTTTAACTGACCTATAATTTGATTTAAAAAACTGATCAGAGAAAAAGAGGTTTTAAACAGACGTAGAAAATGGTATCTTGGTGGGCCACAGTAGAAAAGGGATGTATCTCATTTGACTGAATGACAGCAATTATGACACACGGCAACAGAGTTGCAAACTATTTGACTATAGAGTTATAGTAGAAGATGGAAACATAAGCGACACATTTAAGTGTTATTGTTAATACAGTTTTTGATGTTAAGTTTGGTAGTAATAATAAATAAAATGTTTATGAAAAGCTGTAATCACCAGCAAAGTGTCCATCATAAGATAGAAATATGAGTACAATCTACAAATGGCAGCTGTAAAGTATGTTAGTTTCACTTCCTTAGAGCATCCGGCACATTCCCCCATTACTGGGGGCCCTCCATCCTGCTAACAGTGTTGAAACCCCATATATCTAAACCTACAAATAAAATGAAAGACCCTCTTAATACTAAGGTACATGTAGTAAACTACAGTCACATATACGGCAGTGCTAATAAACATCTGTTTGGTTTTTATTCGTACTACTTATCATCAGTTGATCCAGATTGTTATTTATCTGGTCTGTGTCATCCAAGCTAGGCTGGGGCATTTGGTCTTGTGCAGTAAACTGAGACCACAAAGGTCCTTTGCGATAGAGATTGTGATGCACACTGCATAGTGAGAGTGCAGTACCTTCACCTTGGTTGTAGGTGCTTTTTCACCTGATTGTGTTTGCATCTTGTTATGCCCCATTGTGATCTTTTTGTGTAATTTATTTTAGTGCTATATTTCGAAAGTGGCCCCTAAACAAAAAAAAGTTTAATACAGTGCTATTCTAAGGTAGAGAGGAAAGTGGAGAATGTATATAGTTTTGAAAAAGTTAAAATATTTGAAGCATGGCAAAAAACAAAACTATATTTCTCTTGTGCCATGTTTGTGTAAGTAATGTACTCTGTTCTCTGAGAGATCAAATAAAAGCCAGAGCTGAAAATGTCACTCTTTCCATTAGTTTCGTCCAGCAGCTACTTTCCACCCTTTCAGCTATGCCATTGCCTTTGTCATCTTCATGCCAGTTTAATTTTTAAAAAATCTTTTTTTTAAATTATTACATGTAATGCTGTTTTTGATTCTATTTCACTGTAGTCCACAACTGTTTCCTTAAATTACACATTGCTTTGCGAGATTTTAAGGTGAACATGGCATAGGGTTAGAACAAGTAGCAATTAATAACATGATAAGTAATGTTCTTAGTGTTTTTTCGGCGTCCGCTTGTTTCTCAGGAATTGGTTAATGTATTAGAAGTGTATGGTTATGTTGACTTCTTTAATTCTCTAACTTGTGAAGGGGAAATGATTGTGTGAAATGGCAGTTGGAAACCTATTTGTAGAATCAGCAGTTTGTTCAGTAACTTTTGCATGGGGTGGAGGGTGTCAGCATTTGCACAGGGCAGCAGGTCCAGGGGGGTCAGAGTGCTCTACCTTTTTACAGTGCTCCTTTTATCCCCCCTGCCCAGCCCCCATCCTCACACCAACAGAGGTGCAATTTAGCCAGGAACGACAGGCCCACGAAAGACAACGTTCAGAAGTAGGACCTGCTTTCCTTTCCCCATGTCACACTCGAGGTTTTTGTGATTCTCCATCACCCATGTTCTCTCAAACCGAACGGCCGAGGAAAATGGGCTGTTTTGTTTCCTGATGTGAGGCACGTACATTTTTAAATCCTGGTCAGAACCATTTGGACAATAATGAGTTATGTGCCCGAGACATATTTCATCTGGATGCTGTTTGTTTCAGTTACAACATGGAACTTATGTTGTCAACAGTGATTTCATTGGATTGAGTTTATGCTGGAAAGACTGAGTTTGTCTTTTTGCTGAACGCACGGCTGGCAGTGTGAGACAAACCTGAAGTAACAATAATGAATAGTGCCAAAGAAATATAAACCAATTTTTTTTCCAACTAAGGTCTGTCTATCCAACATATCTGACGTGTCATATTACACCATCTGGATTGTACGATGGAAGCAGGTTCCTGAAATAAAGAACTAGGTACAAAGTTGTACTTAATCCTATTAAACATTAATTTCATTGAGATAGGAAAGGTCAGAGTAGACCTCTGTATGCATCTCGAACCCTGTCCCAGGACATTAGCAGAGTGTTGCCTTTCAGTGCTCTCCTCCATGGGCCACTTTTTTCTGCAGCTGATTGATCACACAGGTCAGCTTACAGCTAATATCCACTTAATGTACACAATGCTTCTGCTTGTTGTGTTCTCCACATTCCACAACCGCAATTTCAGTAATGAAATACCTCAGCAATCTTTCTGGGGGGAAGCGGCACTAAAACCTTAATTGGGTTTTAACTTGATATGGAAAGAGCAGAAACTGGCCAAATATACTGGGAAATGAAGACTGGAGCCTGTATACTGTAATGTTTATTCTGGTATTTTTTTATGATTGGTGCCAACTGGTGAAATGTAGAACAGCGAAGATGAGGATGTACCTCATTTGACTTAGCAAGAACACTTTTTATATATATTTTGTACTTTTGAGTAGGAAAACACCTTTGGTTAAATAAATTTAGATGTACACTTGGACAGCGTACAGGGATTTTTTTTACTTGATGGTTTTTTACTAAATCTAATCAACCTTCATTGAAGAATGAGAGGGCTGCTGTTGAGGGGGACTGTGACCCTTAAATAAAAGCATATGAGTGGACTTATGGAGGGTTTGGTTGTGAAAGAGGGGACAAGTTTGCAGGACAGCTGTGAAATGACTTGCCTTTTTGTCTGTAGGCCTGGAAATCTCACCTCATGGGCAAAGATGGCTGTAAACAGAACCCGCGGAGAACGGCAGCCCTGCAGCGCGCAAAGCTCTCACAAGGTGCACCATTCATCCCCTCTGGCCGCAGGCAGGCTAGAGGCCAAGGCCTGGAGCCCGGCCCTGCTAAAGGCTCCTGTGGGAACAGCTGATTTTTTTAAGGCTCACTAGCACCCTGCCTTTCCTTCTTCTTGGCCAAATAAAGGATAACACTGTTGCTAATCCCAAAACTCAGTGTAAATGATCATACAACTTCTGTTGAAAAATAAAGGGTTTTTTGATTCTATCAGTTTTCAGAAATGAATCATGACCACAAAAAATTGAATAAGGGAATTAAATATTACCACAATTGACGGGTACCATCAGTCAGGCCGAGAAGGAACCAAGGCAGAAGAATTATCTGATATACTTTAATACAGCATTGAATTGTGTTTGATGATCCCTTGTTGGTCTAGGGCCTAATGTGTAGCATTATGGTCATAGCTGAACACTGTACCTCAACTTCTGGTCACCTTTGTCCTTTAACAATCTCTCAATCAGAAGGCAAACAAACAATTCTGTGCTGGCCTCTTTCTTTAGGTAAGACCGTTAGCATGAAGACTGCAAAGCAGGTGCCCTTGGGGACCAGAAGCCGACCTACAATTAATATTGGTCGGACTCCTGCGCCCAAGACTGTACTCAACAGAACCACCCGGCACCTGCCTGCTAGACGGTGAGCCTGGCAAGACCCACCGCTGTAGCAGCAGCTGTTTGAAAAGCAAAACCATGGTGGGAATAGCACACACCTCGATGGGAGCAGCTGATCAGAAAGCTTCTTGCTCCATGGTGGAAATGTTGCACAACTCAAAAGTAGCATCCTTTCAAAAAGGGACTCCCTCCAAGGTGGGAATGATACATGCCTCGATGGCACATGTCTTTCAAAAGGTTATTCCTTCACTGGTGGGAATGACAAATGTGGCTTGTTAGCAGTCATCTTCCCCAATTCATTGAAATCTGTGCCACAGATCACATGTGGTAGCCTGAGATCTCTTGTATTTTAAGCAAGTGATCTGTATTTGTACCTTTTGTATCAGTGAATTAGGTCCCTTTAACCTTATTGCCTTTAACTCTAAAGAAATCCAAATGTCTGAGCACAAAATAGGTGGATAGATACATATACATCATGGACATAGAAACAATATTAATACCAAAGGAAGTTGCACAAGAGGTTGATATTGCAGTTAAAATTATTTCTTGACTGTTTTAATTTGTGGAATCAGTGCTGTAGCAAGTTTCCCTTTTACTATATTTAATGAATAATTCCATTTCAGAAGCATTTTTAAACTGTTTACTGCAGAAAACAGCATAACATACGCATTTTATTTCACCAATTTACCAAATAGGATTTACCAAATTTTCCTTCCACTAAAACGTAAGCTGCAGTTTCTTCGTGATTAGATGATAATAGCAATCAGCCTTCTGATTTGTCAAAGAAATACAATTTACAGTATTAAAAAGTATATAGTATATATGTTATATATGTTTTCATTTAATTTATATAGTAAATATGTAGTGTTATTCAGTGTTCACCTCATCTTAATATAGACAACAGTGGAACTGGTGGTCTGTAGAAAAAAACTGTGCCTATTGTATCCTTTAATATGACAGCATTAAAGTATGATTGAGGTGTTGTTTTATAAGATGAATAGATATTTTTCCAAGATCACAATATGTGTGACATATGTAACATTTGTCTTTTAAAAAGAAATAAATTTACTTTTGCGTTTATTGTATGTTTTGGCTTCTATGATTATAATCATATATATGATGAGTATAAACAGTGGAGGCAGATTCTGCTGTAAATGCTCACTAAACTGATGTAAAATAAAATATGTAAAGATGTGACCAGCTTTTCAGGGTGAAGAGTGCCATTAAAACCACAAATGTAAACTTTCTGGTTTAAATATGTTAACTTATACACGTTCAAATAGATTTTCCAAATAGACTTTCTTCTACCAACTCACATAAAGTTTTAGTTATAACCAATTTATTATATTGTATAATTGTCCTCAAGTTTGCTGTTGCAAGAAGAATTGGAAAAGCTTTGGAAGAGTGGGGACAGGGAGAGGCCTACTCCAAGGGAAGGAAGCCATTACATCAGCACCAAAAACACAGAAATTTTATTATGTGAGACACTGTATGAAACTCACCAATTAAATGCTATTTTCTCACAAAGGCTGCTCTCCACGCAAGCTCTTGTCATGTCTTTTCGGAATATGTCATGGATGAGTGAGGAACTTTCCGTGGAGGCAAAAGAAGCTGTTCACCCAGTGCTGGACCTCCAAGAGTGACGGACACCTGAGAAACCAGCTCTCCTGTGACTGCAAGTGCCCAGCAACCACAGTCACTGGACCAGTTTATTGGTTAGAGCTGTTGCCTTGGAAAGACTGGGGATTGAATCCCCACTCCAGCTGTTGTATCCACGATTAAGGTAGCTAGCCTCAATTGGTATGATAAAAACTACCCAGCTCTCTAAATAGCAAAAATAATAACAAAGCTTAGATTGTAAATGACAAAACATATGACAAATAATGGCAAATCAAATTTCTTGAGTTAAAACTATCAAAATAGTGCATTGTTGGAGGAGTATTATTTTACTGAACAAGCCCAAGTGAACTGCAGAAATGTTGCTGCTTCCTGAGCTCCAGGTTGCCGTCCACATCACCAGGGAGCCTTGGGCTCCATACCACCCCTTTGTGTTCCTCTAAACTACAAAGTATGAATATTCTAGACACTTCATAATCATTAACTGTATTCCTGGGAAGCAGCTAGCCACTTATTTGCTAATCAAATTAAACTGCATTCAGTAACACAAACGTAACCAGCTGAGAGGTGTGTATTTTTGGTGCCTATTGGCATATGCTTGAAATGTTCTTAAATTCTGTGAGAAAACCTTGAACACCAACATGTCTTATATTCATGCTATCTTCCACTGCTGCTTTGGGACATTTTCATATTTGCACCAAGTTGTTTACATATTGAAATAATGAATCCTTCATTCAACCTCTATGAAAATGATCCTTCTCTCTACAGGTCCACAGTTATTTATTATTTACTGGGGAACTTGGGTCCAGGAAAATAATCTCAGGTGTATTTTTTCCAGGTTTCCTTACAACAAAGCAATTCACTGCTTTGTGACACACTACAAGTTTGGTAACCGCTCTAATATGAGGAAAAAAGAAACTGCAGGAAGGTGACAAATATAAAGTTATTTAAACTGCGATGTTTGAAAGGCAGAAGTAAAATCAAAAAAAAATTAAAATTTTTAAGGCACTGATATTAATAAAAAAAAGCATGGTGTTTCAACTTTGCCCTCCTGCAGCGTTTCCCTAATAATCACAATTGCATGTGGACGTTTCATTTGTGGTTACATTTGAATTAAAAAAGTATATTTATCAAACTGGAGTCCAACAAAGGGCTCATAAAACCAAAATCTGTTACTGCATACAGATCCTTTCAGGACTGTTTATTCTAACCATCCAGCACTGGCCCATATAAAGAAATGAATCTATTAATAACTTAACATCTCTCCAAAAACGACTTGTCTAGCAGGTCCATGAGCAAGGACCCCCCTGCTGCTATCAGAGTACTACCTTCTTGGTGCAGATGAGGTTCTGATTGTTCACCATGTCCCACATACTGAGCAGCTCCTGGGGGCTCAGCTTGTGAACCACAATGAGGTTCTTGAAGAAACAGGGGTCGTTGTTCATGGAGCTTACTTTCTTCTTTATGATGCCGAAGGTCCTGAAGCCCGGATGGAGCTCGGGGGCCACATGGACCTTCTGCAGGCACATGCCCAGGAACACGTCGTCGATGGGGTACAACTCAAGGTCTTCAGAAGCTACAAACAACCTCCTGGCCAGCTGAGCAGACATGAGGAAGCCCCCACCGCCCACATAGGGTGGGTAGGGCTGGTCAAAGAGCTCCTTGGGAATGAAGTACTTGCTCTGGCGGTTCCTGATGGGGATCGCCTTGGCGATGGTGTCCCCCACAAACAGGTTGTAGACCTTCTGGTCCTCAGTCTTGAAATTGATCAGATCCAGCAGGTTGTCCGTGTGCACAAACACATCATCGTCCCCCTTGAAGATAAACTTCACTGTGGAGCAGTAGATGCTGAACCACTTCAAAAAGTTGACCTCTTTGAGGGTCAGGTTAAAAAACGTGTCCATGAAGTCCCACTGCAGGATGTCCCCGTACAGCCTGTCCTCGTACTCTATGAGTTTCTGGAGGTTCTTTTGGTCCTTTCCTATGGATGGGGTGCCCAAGAGGAAGAGGGTCTTGACCCTACGGCCCCCGGCGAGCTGCTCCCGGCCCCAGGTGCGGCGCACGGCCTCGCGGCGGTCATGCTGCTCGATGACAGACTTGACCACGACGAGGAGCTCCACCTCCTGGCCGCGACACTTCTCCGGGTGGTCGATCAGCATCGGGAAGTACCTGCAGTGCCGCTGGAGCACGTACTGCTGGAACCTGGGCTCCAGGCGGCGGAACCACTCCTTCCCCTTGAGGGACTCGTCCTCCGTGCAGTTGACCGCGTGCACGTCCCACGTGGCGGTGGGAGAAGCAAGAGACGGACTCTCCCGCGCGCCGCCGATCGCATCGCCGTTGTCCTCCTGCCACTTGAGTGCCGCGGCGGCTTTGGTGAGGCGCTCCTTGGCGCCGTTCTCAGTGACGCGCAGCCGATGCAACATGAGCAGCGTGGCTGAGGCGAGCGAGAAGGTGAGCAGCGCCTTGAGGAGCCTCCGCCGTCGGAAGAAACAATCCGCGATCATCGCGCGCTCATCTTCAGCGCGCGCGAGCGCCAGAACTGCTAGAAAGTACTTGTTCCCCGGTCGGTGCCCATGGAAACGGGCCAGCTCGCGCCGTTCCACGTTCCTCGCGCTCTCCAAGGTCCCTCCACGCGGGTCACATCGCCCCCGGCAGAGGACCCTCTCCCACACTCACTCACACACACTCTGCGCCGCCCCTGTCCTCCTCCATCCCGCCGCCCCTCGTGCTCGCTTCGTCTGTCTCCTCGCGCTGCGCTCTTCAACCGCTCTATCCCGCAATTTCCTCTCTGTCCCTCTGTGAGACGCGCATTCACGTCACAAATAGCCGGGTGTGTGTGTGTGTGTGTGTGTGTGTGTGTGTGTGTGTGTGTGTGTGTGTGTGTGTGTGTGTGTGTGTGTTACAGAGAAAGAGTGAGAGAGAGTGTAATAGTGTGTGCGTGTTATAGTGAAACGACGTATTGTGGGGACACAATAAACATCCTGTCCTATCGGAAAACGTAGTAGAAAATTCGTGCAATTTTTGTATAAAAAATGTATATAATACATTTCATATTAGTTATTTTTGCCATTTCTCTCCAAAGCTGTTTACCTTGATTTACCTTCATACACATTTGAGGAGTCTCAGTTCGGGTGAGACCTATAGCGGGAATTGAGATTCAACCCCAGAGCCTTCGGTGGACGGTAGGGAAACTGAAAAGTATGAACTAATATACCACGTGGTACCCAGGCTCTGGCCTCTTATTTATTGCACCTCTGTGTTTTTGTTGTTAAATACGTGAAGTGGGAGTTCATGAACTGACCATGCTGCATTACAGTATGTAGGGTAAAAATATATCCATCTGGCGGGCTCTACTGAGGAAAGTCGGCTGAAGGCCTCAAGTCACACGTTACGTCCCAACCCCTCCAGCACAGGAAAGTGCCACCCTGCAGGTGACATGTGGCTTCATACTCAGGACGGTGACCATGTGACCTGTGAGGTGAGGTGGGTAAAGTGAGTCAGAGTGGCTCCTCCTTTGCCAGGCATCTAGTGCAACCAAGTGGCAGGAAGTAGAGATGTGGTTAAACTAACAGCCATCTTCTGATTTTGTAAATCCTGGCACTAGGTAACTCAGTTTTGCTGACAGTTTCTGAAACTGAGCTATTAAAAAAAAAAACAAACAAAAAAAAAAAACGTTACCAAAAGGCCACAGTTAGCTTTTACTGGCCTTGGGAGTTTTATTTATTGGATCTTTACAAAGGAAAAGACACATTTGGATTTATTTTGGTGACAAAAGAGATCAAGGAAGAGGTTTTGTTTATCATAGTGACTTGGTTACTTATTTTCATTTATAGTTTATGCACAGAGATGTGGTTGGTTAGGTATTATTAGGCTGGGTGTTGGTTCCTGTTTGATTCTGGCTGAAGGACCTGCAGCCACTTGTTCAGAGTAAAAGAGAGAAAAGTGGTATTTAGTCATAATTTGTAGTTTATTTTAAAAAATAGAGTTTCCCAAGTGCATCACACAATAAACCGATTAAGTGAAAACCCACCAAAGTGATCCAAGGGATCTCATGAAAAAATGATTTATGGACATATTCATGGATTTTTTTAGAAATAAAAAGGATTTTTTTTTAAAAAAAAAGATACACTTGAAGTACTATCACTGACCATTTTATTAGGTACACTTGTTTAATAGGCTCCTTATTTGACTCCAGATTTGCATGGATTGAGCAACAAGGTGCTGGACTTTCCACAGAGATCTTTCTCAGTAGTGACTTGTCAGCCTTGCTGTTTCTGTACATTTTTTGATGGCACATGCATTCTGTTAACATCACTTTCCATTTCATCCCAAAGATGCTGGAGAGGTGGGGCAGTACAGGCTGCTAAAGTAAGGGTGTGTCATGTTTGTTAAGCTATAGCGTGCAAAACCCCACAAGATCGAATGTTTCTATTTCTGAAATGCTTGAATCAGCGTGACTCACACTAATGATCAAGAAATGTTCAAAGTCACTTAGATCACACCTCTTGTCCACTCTAATGTGCTCCATATATTGAGCTACAACCATGTGTCACATCATTGTGCAGGGTGAGCTGTGTGTACCTAAGAAAATGGCCAGTAGCTGTATAAAGAGCAGCTGAGTCACAGGAGGTTAAAGACAAACCAGGGGTGATGGACACCAATTCATAGCACAGCACAGACAGCTAGACTGACCAGTATGTAGGATTTGTTCTTCTGGGGTCTTGGTAGAAATGAAACCCTCAGGTTCATCACCAATACGGTTCTGTTTTGCATTTTATCCTCACACTGGTGTGAAGAAGTCTGGAGAACAGTGCAAAGTTTCCATTCAGTCCCCAAACCTTCAAGCATAGAAAATGGAAGATGCAGTTTTGTAGAACTTCCTCTTACTGCTCATTACAGACTGGTTTCATGAAGCAGTTTTACTCATCATCCTTTGAAACTATTTTCAGACACACACACCAGGTATACTGCAGAGTGCCACTCCCCTGCCAGACTCTCAAGGAAAAACCGCAAAAGTATGACATCTGCTAGATATCAGTATTGTGCTCAGAACTTGTTCCCATAGGACATTTAGGTGAAGTTTAGTTTGTGCTTCACTGAGCCCTGGATATGACACAATGCAACACACCAGTGTTCTTAGCTGTTCTTGCCTCTTGAATGATGTTTGAAAACATGTGGATTTAAGACAAATGCTGCAGAGTAGAAAATGGTACAAAAACATAATAGAGAAACATTTTCAGTTTTTTATCTCACAGTTTTCTCTAAGGTGCTTCAAAATGAGGCTGAATACTGACCGGCACAGAATTTTTTTACCAATTTGTACAACAGGGTCATTTTACCATATTATTATATGAATTAGTCAAGATTAAGATATCCTGCCGTAAAATAGGTAAATTACTGTAAGCAGCTTAACACTAAATACACTACATTTGAAACGAGTGTCCGTGTCTTAGGTTGTTACGTGGCTGTGGGGTTTTGGCGCCCCCTGCCGGTAGCGTTCTGTCTCTACAGTGCTGAGAGTTGATATGTTTATATCGCACACTAGTCCTGAGGGCGGACAGTGTTTGTGTGTGGATTCGAATCCAGCTCAGTCTGTCGAATCAGTCGAATTTGCCCATTTCTGTGTGGCTTTCCTCCCACAGTCCACAGACTTGTTACAGGTTAACAGGACCCTCTAAACTGCCCGTATTGCGTGTGTGTCCTTACCAGGCTTTACCCTGCTTTACCTACAGCACAGTGATACCAGGGAAAAATCTGGACTTTCATGTCCCTGATCATGACACGCAGTTGAAGATAATAGATGGAAGCCAGGCTGGATGATGATCTAGTAATATTAAGGTGGAATTTCTATAGACAGAGGGTCGCTGATGCGCACCGATGAGGAATAAAGATGTTGTGTTTGGACCCCCTCCCCAGCCTTTGCATTGGCACACATTAGTGTTTGACTTGTGCTTTTACAAAATCCATGGTTTAAGCCAGCTTTGGTTTTTATATAGGCAGTTTAGTCTTTTTATTGAATAGTTCCAGCATATACTTTATCTATCTATCTATCTATCTATCTATATTACTATGTTACTGGTGAAGTCTCTGCAGGAACAAACAGGATAGGGAGTGAGATGTGGGGGTCCAGTCTGTCAGAGGCAGGTTTGCCTGTTCTGGTTACTGGTCCCTATTCAAGCCTCATTTCCTCTTCCCCATATTCTGTGTTTTCCTGAAATTGGGAATCTCATAATGTTTCTGAATCACTGTGATTATTTGCTATGTTTTTACTATGTTACTACGGTGAAGCCCCCACAGTGCTCGTCTCCTCATCTGTCCTCAGTGTCTGTGTGTTTTCCAGGGTTTTGGAGCCCCTTCTGTCACCAGGTCACCTGGTTCAACCTATCTGTGAAATTCTGCACGTCTTTGAGAGGCTGGATGGTGCCTCTGCAGTATTTCTTCATGGCCCACTGGTAGTGCTGAGTGTGTTTGTACCAGTTGGGGAGCAGACTGTTGCCAGTGTGTGTGTTGTTTTGTACTCTAGTAAGGGACAAACTTTAAAATGAGGTTTGAGATGGCCCTGGTGATTTGCAAACATAAATGTGAGGAATCTGTTTCCAAGGTAACCTACATCCATCACACCAGGACTGAACCTTAGAGCAACAAAATTTCAGGTGTAGAAGGTAAAATGTCCCAAATAGCAGGTAGTGAACTGCTGATGAGAACACTGAGGTTTCTGCCATATGCTCTGGTTTCCTCTCACAGTCCACAGAGGTGTTTCTGGTGAACTGGTCACTCTAAACTGCCCTTCGTGTGTGAATGAACATGAGTTTGTCCTGTGAGGATGGCCTGATCATGATGCGCACGAATGATATACTCTGGACCTTCAGTGACCCTGATTTGGACAAGTGGCTATTGGTAGTAAGTGAGATTGGAAATGACTGCTCAGGAGGGACATGTCCCTCTCTGAGTGACAGCTTTGTTCCAAGTCCAGCAAGTGGCTTGTCATGTGCCAGAAACATGGTGAAACACGGTAATGGATCCTGTTGGGGGCACAACAGAACTAAACACCCACTGGTGTCGAGTGTAGCACGTGGACCTTCTTGTCCAAATACAGACACTCACAGATGACCTGGAGGGACTGAGAGAGGCAGTTGTGTGAGCACCTCCCCTTGTGTGCCCCCCAGAACTTCATTCGACACACATTGTACTGCTTGTTTTTCACTTTTCTGTGTTGTGTCAACCTTCTTTGCAAAAGCCTTGGTTGAAGTTTAATTTCTTTTTTTGTAGCCACAGGAGACCTTTCCAGTTTAAAAAAAAAAAATTCTTATATTTCTTACTTAAGGATAGCCACACCCACCCCAACCTGGCAGAGATTGCTTTACTGCATATTTATTATCACACTAACTCAGCACATTTATATCCCATTTTTCCAATTAATACATTTTTTGTGCCCTTTCTCCTCTTTCTTTTTGTGTGCTGCCGTTCATCAGAAAGGTCCTAAAACACCATGTTTACTGTGATTTTACACCCAGGTTTTAGTCAATAACAGACACTTAAGAGGGACCGTGTGGCTTTAGCACCGTCTCAGCACTTCTGCGGCAGATCCCTGTGTGTGGATGTGTGTATGTAACAGACTGACATCTAGTCCAAAGCCTACCTGCCTTGTGCCCAGTGTTGCCTGGGATTAACTCCAGATCCCTGCAGGAAAATTCCTACAAAAGCGCTAACTGTTGTAAAACTGAGGAAGAAATGTATTGATACACATAAATCTGGAGTACAAATACAGGCAAATCAAAAGCCCTTGAGAAAGGTGGTCGTGTGAAAAACCCCACATTTCACAAAAATCAGAATCATAACCAAGCAGTTTTGTGACGTTAGTCCAGCACTATTATATTTCGCAATGGGCCAATACCGCCCCCTGCTGTCTTCTTTTAGAATTAAACTCCACAACTGCTGACTTTATTTAATTTTTTCATGGGTTATTGAATCATTAATACGTGTGTAAAGTTCTATTATTCATTTAATACATGCTAAAAACTAAAAATGCGGAACCCTATGAGATTTTATGATCACTTTTGATCAAAATACACCAGTCTATCAATTTAAGATATTTCTGTAAGAAGAGCTGTGAGAATTCCTCAAAATGTAACCCTGCGAATTCAGCAACCGACCCACCATTACTAATTCTTTATAAATTCTCTTATTCTTATGTAGAATGTCGCAATTATTCCACATGTGGAGAAAAATATATGCTTGTGGATTAGCTTTCGGGATGGTAAAGGATGCTTGTGAAATTCTGACATGTTAAAGCTTTTTTACACATCGGTTCAATACACTTCAACTTTGGAAAAATGGCAAGAGTCTCTATTTTTTAAAAACTGGTTTCATAGAAACTTCATTGTCGTGGGTAAAATTCTCAAGGTAAACCTATGAAATATGCTGAATTTGTATCATGTCTCAATTTCGCTGTTAGAACCAGTATAACCTGGTAATGGGTTCTGTTCCTGGTTGTGTGACTTATAGGCCTCTCTTTGTTCCACAGCCAGTCCAGCCGACAGTCGCTGCGGGAGGTTCTGCTTTTCTCGCACCTGCAAGAACAATAACAGGGTTATTTGCGTTGTTTTGCAGAACGAGGTGGTCTCCATTCCTTATGTTCCTGCCTGCTGGAAAACCCTCGCGGATAGTATTCCTTGGGAGGAAGTCTGGCTGTTTCCTCACAAGCTTCTATTGGTTAAAACAATTTCTTTCAAAATCTGGCACGAAATTTAGCCAGTAAAAGATTTTATCAGCAAATTCAGGAAAATTGCGGATGTCCATTCTTCTTTTTTTACGGCGCATCCAGAGACTGTGTCCCACCTTTTCGTCACTGTCATTATACTGCACATTATGACAATATGTCTCTCAAGTTTATTGATAGCTTATGTACAGATTTTGCTTTGTTATATGAGCGTGTACTGTTTGGATTCTTACACTACGACAGACACATGGAGAAACAGGCAAACATTAGGAAGCCAATATTTATTATAGCTAAATGTAAATGCATTTTATGTTCCCCTTTCTTTTTATTTTCTTCGCTTTCTGTATTTATGTATTGTTTTTATTTTTTGCACCCTCTCGGTTGTGTTCGTCCGGTTTAGTGTGATAGTTTTGTTGGGTCAGTTCGTTTTTTTCATTCAACAATAAAAAATTGCTTCAGTTTATCCGCAAGTTGCGAAACCAGCTGGGTGTCCCCCGCGGCGGGCGGGTCTGTGGGCGGTGTTTCTGTGTGACGCAACTCCTCTGCCGCCTTACGTCCGTACAGCACGCGCCGGTAGGCGGGGCTGGCCACACTGGGCTCTATTAATGCGACCCGGTCCGGACGGGTCGGCTTCGGTACCCGTAGCTCGCGCCGGCGGCGGAACGAGAATGAAGCGGAAACAGGTGGGATGGAACCCGCTTTTGTTTGGCGACAGAAATTCTCGTAGTCGACCTGCTAACAAGCAGTTCATCACGGACTTTTGTAGCCTTTTGTTTGTTTGCCCTCATTAAAAGTTTGAGGCTGAAAGTAAAAATAAACTTGTAAGCGACTGCGAGTTGGAGAACAGCGGCGCTCGGTTCGGTCTAGTTTTGGCAGTTCGCCTCTTTGCAGAGCCGTTAAAAGTAAAAAGTCTTTTTGTTATCTTTAGTTTGCAACAGTTCCGGTCAGAGTTAACGTAAACGAAAGCGACTCTGTCGGTTACAGGTGTAGTTGTTGTTCATGTTTATGTCTAGTTTTTGAGTATTTTCTTCTTCGTATTTTCTTCATATGAAGCTTCCCTCCAAGCAGCAGGCAGCAGTGAAGGGGAAGCGGCCGGTGGTCCGGGGTGTGAACCAGGTCCGTGCCGAACTCCTGCTCCACTGGCCGTCGTTCCCGAAACTGTTAACAATTGGGTTCCGTACAATAATGTGAAAACAACATTTAAGATGTGATGTATGCATGCAGGTGTCGACGAAGAAGACGGAACGGCTGCGCTCGGTGAAAGCGAGACAGCGACATCCGGGTACCGGACGGGAGAGGAGGGGGGCGGCGCGCGCTGTCCACTCCACTCGTAAAAGCGAAAACGGGCTAGTAAAGCGAGGAGGGACGCCGAACGGCTCCGGAGAAGGATCGTCCTTACAGCTGGTTTGCACGGCGGAAACCGCAGGGCTGTCAGCGACCCATCAGGAGGATGACCTGGGGAAGGGGGACCAGGAGCCAGAAAAGGGCTGGGATTCTGTCCTGGGGGACAATAGCATGTTGTTGGACGAGGACAGTAACCAGATCATGCCTGTGGGACACATCTTTGGCAACTTGGACCTGGTACAGGTATTGGTGTTTCCTCACGCAAATTGCAACGCTTGGGTTTTGATTCTGGGGGCATGAACAGACTACATTGTCCACTAGATCCAGTATCATTAGCTGCTTTTCCAGGGTTACTGTGGCCTAGAACAACCATTGGGTTCTAGGAGACTTTAGCCTGGATGGGAGGCCAGTCCATCACAGGGTGGCCTTTGCAGTCACTCACTGTAGGCAATTCATAGTGACCAATTAAAGTGAAACTCACGTGTTTATATTGTGGGAGGAAACTCACTCCGACTCCATACAGTTAGCTGGCTTGGAACCCCCACCCAAACAGCCCGGGTGCTGTGAGGCAGTAGCACCACTCACTGAGCTGACACTACATAATGTATTATGAACAACTGGTTGATTATCTTAGTGCAGCAGAAAGCATGTATGTACATATTTTGAAGGCTTGACCCCCCCCCCCCCCCAATACTGGATGACAGGAGGAGTGGCATCCAAAAGGAATCCTGGAAATAATTTCGGTAATGTGTTTATTCTCTAAACCTAATGTAACAGTGTTCTGCCGTTATTTACAGGGGAGTGGGTGGTGTTGTGGTTAGAGCCTCCACTGCCTTGCAGTTTAAGGACTGAACTTTAATTTCCACATCCTGCCAGAGTACCTTTGTGGTGTTCACCCTGGATTGCTCTAATAAAATTATGCTAGAAATGGCTGAATGGTTAAGTTGCTTAACATTGTAAGCTGTGTCGGAGAAAAGTGTCTTGGGTGCATAAATACATTCAATCCTTTAGCATTTACTCACTTATAGATGCTTTTCTCTGAAACAACATACTAGGGGAAAACTAAAGTGCTTTTCACTTGTGTATAAGTACTTAAATTCTATAAAACCAGGCATCTATAATACTGGTAGGCAAACACCAGCATGGGACCCTGCTGCCTCCCCCTGCTTCAAAGTTCAGTTGTACACAGGGGTGAAGGTCTGCTGAGTAAGTATGTACCGTGAAAGGAGAGTAATGAAGTATGGTTGTGTCCCCCCAGGATTACCCGGCCCGGACCCCTGTGAAAGCTGAAGTTAACAGGAGGGAGTACAGAAAGTTGCACTTCATAGCCAAGGAGGACAGTGATGATGATGATGATGATGATCAAGATGATGGACCTCTGGGCTTGGGGCAGCAGGAAGGTACCTGATGCTCCTGCCTTGCATTCTCACTGTGGATGATACTAAAAACACTTTCTAGTTGGTCAGAGGCAAGTACCAATTGAGATGGATATTACCTTGACTTACCCCAGTTAAAACAGGGAGGACTGCCAGAAAGAATGTTTGTACATTTTCTGCTTGTTGATTGCCAGGTGACTTCTGTGTGTATGAAAAATGCGAAATTTAAGATGTACATCCATGGTGAAAATGCAGCACATCTGTACTGATCAGATACGTGGAGAACGATACGTTTGAAAAGAAATGAACTGGCACAAGGCTAGAGGTTCTGGCTCAGTGATGAGGAGACTGGAGTATAATACTGAAACCAGTGTAAAGTGTTACTGACAGAAGACCTGTTACAGCCTTGGTTTGTGTTAAAATGATGTGCATTGTGGGAATTTTAGGTGCATGCTAGGCTCATGGATTCCAGTAGCCAGAGCACCACCTTTGTGAGTGGGGTGGGGGGGGATGCTTCTTTTGCTTTAAGGTCTTTAGTGGTAATTAAAATACACCAATTCTTCA
The DNA here is from genome assembly GCA_900497675.1 of Arapaima gigas. NCBI lineage: Eukaryota > Metazoa > Chordata > Actinopteri > Osteoglossiformes > Osteoglossidae > Arapaima > Arapaima gigas. Next base: position 641,754 of record UFQX01000123.1, on the reverse strand, counting down.
TTCTGTTTGCAAATGAAGCTTTTTTTGGTTTGGGGGGGGGGGGCATGTCAACTTCTGCCCCAGTACTTGCAGTACATTTTGACTAGCTTACAAAAAATAATAAACTAGAATCCTTCCAACAGTATGTAAATGGGGTACTGCATGATCAGATGGAGCAGATGCAAGGTATGGCCTTGTGATGGTGGAGGGGATCACTCTACTGCATGTATGGGGTGAACAGGTAGAGCATTGGACCTTGTCAAAATCTCACACAGATGCTGGTGGTGGCTTAAATGCTGGCATCCATGCAGTGACCCTGCCCTCTGTTTTCCACAGGTGTCCAGCAGTGCACAAAGAACCGCAAGAATGGACTTTTTTGAGATGTGCTGTACCTCAACTTTCTTTGTTGCAGCCCCAAGATGGTATCAAGCAACTGACTTTGTAGTTGAGCTCAAAATGAGCCAAAGGTGTTTTATATGTGAGCGTTAGATATTTGAAAGATGACTGTTTACTGAAAATTTGCACTAATCTGTATAACTGATTACTGTCTGCTGTATGTATTGGAATATATTTTTTTAAAATCAGTTTTACAAGCTTTGTCTCCTGGATGTTAACTACATTGTATAGTTTTTATGAGTAAAAATGCAGTGTTACTCCCTTAAAAGAATAGCTAAAAAGGAGGGTTTTTCTACCTGCTGTGTCAAGTTCATATGAGTGTCCATGTCAATCTTAAACCTCATATGTTGTATATTTAAGTGGGGAGAATGCTGGTAACGAAACTTGTACATTTTTAGTGAACAGCTAGAATAAAGGGTGGCTTCCCCAAAGCTACATGTATGTAGTTAACTGCATAAATGGGTTATAACCACATCTTTAGCAATTCAGGGAAATTACCACGATCCACGGTATTATAGCAAGAATACTTCATGCTGAAGAAATGTGCAGCTTTTGGTGCTTAGATGGGTTACAGGAGTGTAAACTAATATACAAAGATGAGTAGTGCTAATCTCAGCTGAAGACAGAGTTGAAACACCCCCTCCCCCCAACAGTCCTTCAACTGCAGTGGACTCTTCAGTCTGCCTCCAAGTGAACAACATGAAGCCTGTGTATCATGGCAGCAGCATTAAAGGGTCCAGCACAGTGTCTGGATGGTGGGTCCCTTCCATAACTGATGTGTCCATTGTTCCAGGTCAGACCCAGCAGGATGGCCTTCTCTCAGTGGCAGCTTGCAGTCCAGAAAAATGTTCACAGTAGCATTTAGTTGTTGGGATAAACAGCACAACTGCTGTGAAACTAAATGCTGAAGAATGATAGGAAAAGGGGCAGCAGGGCTGAAGAAAAGCAAACACCCAGCCAGAAGTAACAGGAGTGAGGAGTTGTGCTACACAGCCTTCTAGTGGAATATTACAAAGATTCACTTGTTCTACAGCAGCTCTAGATGTCAACTTCTGGAAAAATAAACTTCCAGAAATACAACTGTCATAAAATGGTAGACACTGCACCAGGACAGGCCATAAAAGTAACCAAAATGACTAGGCAGTGTGTACTTAAGCTTAATATGAAGGCCTTTATTTTTAGTTATTCAATTTGTCACGTATGAAAGTCAACACAGTTCATCCCTGAGAAATTTTATGGGTATTTTGTAAAAAAAAAAAAAAAGTAACATGCATCATAAATTCAACTTTGCTTTTTGGCTTTCCTGTATATTTTCCTACTATCGCACTGCAGGTTGTGGACAGACTTCTTGTGGCAGGTGATGTGCACCAGGCGGAGGTTTTCTCGTGTGAACAGCAGCCTATAGAAATACTCCCAGTTGATGTTGTTACTGCCGTGGTTCTGCAGGGCTTTTGCCAGCGCCGGGATGATTGTACGCTTCTTCTCAATCCTGAAAATGTTCAATTTTGTTTCAGACTTTTTTTTTTCCCCCACGTTCATTTAACTCATGGTTTCTTAACCTTTCCAGTCAGTCCTGGAGAGCTGCACAAGCTTTAATTTTAATCCTTTATTTTCACCTTGAAAAAGTATGTCAATCATTTTTAAAGCAAAGACGTTTAGAAATTCTAAAAGTTGAAAAAACAGAGGAAAGTGTTGCATAAAATTTGAAATACCTTTCTCTTGAAAGGCAGTATCATTACAAATAGGTTTGTAACTTGCTAATTTGTTCATTTTTATCCCCATTTTAATTGCAGTTATTACTTTAATAGTTCTTGTAAATGTTATAGGACAGTTTGTCATTCATTTTAACTTCATGAATGTGCATTGCCTGTGTTCAGGATAGTGCTACCTAAGAATACATTTTGTTTTCCAGTGATTCCTATTATGGCGTCTTAACGTGGGCTCTCTTTCCAACCAGAAACAGATTTTATAAGATTTAATTAGTCAAATTCAACCTTAAGCATGAGAACCTGACTTACTGAAGTAAATACTGTATTTGAATACAAAAACAACTAAGATGAGACAAAACGCCCTGAAGGAGCAGAGTTTGTTACCCCTGCACTTGGCAAACTAAGAGGAAGGAATGGTGGAGGGGAAACTCACATGTGATCAAGGTTCCAGGTGCTGAAAAGGATCCTGCTCTCCCTGCTCCCATAAGGATTGACGGAGTGTAGAGACTGGCAGCAGTCCGTGTCAAACGCACCCTGCAAACAAGGAGGTCTGTAAGGAATGGTGATGTACGAGTGAGAAGTGTGTGAAGTGGAAATGTTATTTTTCGGGGGTATTTCTGGTAGCATTGTGAATAACGACATGAACGTTCATCCTTTTGGACCAGGTAGTCAACCTGTATTTCTTCACTGAATATATGTGTTACATTCCTACACACCAGTGGTTTGCTCTTCCACTTGTGACTGTGTGGCAGCCCTGTCACAGATAGGTCAAAACTGAAGGTCCCCTGGTTGGCCCTGATGTGGTGGAATGAACTCCTGTCACTCAGCTGCTGAATCCCTTCCAGCATAAGAGTCTTAAAGTGAGCTCTTTCAGGTCCGGTTCCTTCTCGAGCACCTGAAACCTGCCATCAGTGAGTTGCATCTGTAGTTTTTTCTACCTATTTCCGTGTTGCAATGTCACCTGTAAAGGTCGCTACTGCAGTATGTGCTAGAAAATGGTATAAAACAAGTGGTGCCTAGACAGTCGGCCTCTGTCTGTTGCACTCTGAGCTGTACACTGCTTTAGAGGGAAAAAGTCATCTTCTTTAAATGTATATTGTTTCTGTCCAAAGTTTCCTACAGTAGACACATTAAAAACTCCAACAAGATAATTGTGATATAATGCAACTGGTTATTAACCCATCATTTGCAACTTTCTTGGTTCAGTTTGATCATTTTGTGCTTTTTTTGACAGTGCAGTATTTTTCCTGACCACAGGTATGTCACAGATTTTTTTTAATATACAGTACTAATGTACACAGCTATGAATAAATTCTCTTGTAAGTTGCAGATAATTTCAAGAAATGTTAACAGAATAAAAGTTTATGTTGTATTAGTTTTGGAATATATTTGTCATTCACATTTTATTTGTAACACTGTCCATTTCCTACAGATGTAAAAAATGAAAACAAATATTTTTTCTTTTCAGAAACTGGAGCATTGACTCAAAATACAGTTTTTCCATTAACCTCAGAATAACAGGACCCTAAATTTTATGAAACTGATTTTTTTTTTTGGACCACATTGTATTATAGTGGGGGTTCATTACATCAGCTGTGAATTGTGGGATACTTTAGCTGAAATGGTGCAGATGGGGGTGTGCCACAGGGGATGAAGCCCAGTTATGTACGCGTGCAGTTGTGGACATCAGCATCAAGAACAAGGGGCTACTGTTGTACCTGACAGGAGAACCAGCCCTCCGGGGAGCAGAGGCGGTTGGCTTCCTTGTCCTTCCTGTCAAAGTAGGAGCTGTTGTACCTGGCAGCCTTCAGCTTCTTCAGCATGTTCTCTACAATCTTCTTATAGCCTGCCCGCACTTTGGAGTTCTGGATGCTTGGGGCATAACCATCGACCTGCCCAGAGCAGCGATAAACCATCAATTTGTTCAGTCAAACGTGTGTCATATAGAATTAAATGTAAAGCTTACAGTAAAAACTATTTATGCATTATCTAAAGTTAAATAAGTTTTGGGACTAGCTGTCATTGGGCGCATGGTAGACCAGTGCTTAAGACAGTACCCTTATAACCTGATGGTAGTGGGTTTGAATCCAACCATCTCCTGTGGTTCCCTTGTTCAAGGTACTTCCCTGAGCTGACACAGTAAAAATATAGTACTGTATACATTGTAAAGTTGATCACCTAACATGGTACATCCCCTTAAACAACCATCAGCTAAATGAAGGATGATAATAATAATAATAATAATAATAATAATACCTCCTTCAGATATCCTCGTATTCTGCTTTCACAGCTGTACTTCATGTAAGCAGACTTGGTCTTAAACCTAGTATCAATTCCTGAAATGATGCACATTTAGATAAGTATGACATGGAAAACTTTTTTTTTTTTTTTTTAAATATTAAGCAGATAGTGATTTTTGATTTTCAGTATGAAAAGTACTGAATACAAGCTGTGTTGCACGTTACTTATAATGCTAATTATACATTCTTTTAAACAAATAAAAGACTAAAGCAGAAGCAGTCAACATGAAAGGCACTGTGATTGTGTTACCGTGGAACCAGTTTTCGTCCTCCTCCCTCGTCTCACTCTCAGAGCTGTCATTCAGGTTGCACAATAGATCCTGCAGGATCTTGCGCCGTTTTGGAGACTGTTCATCTGTGAGGAGACTCTTTGCTGTACTGATCAGAAGGTCCGTGTGCTGTTCCGCAGAGCCAAGCAGTAGGCTTACATCGCACACAACTACCGAAATAACACACATCATTATTTAACTGACATTGTTTTCCAATGTTAATATACTATGCTACTTACAGTACTTTACCTATTTATACAGCAAGGTAACCAGGGCTCAAGGGTACTGTAGCAGGGATTGCAACCCAGGTTTGCTAACTGTGGGGAGATGGCTCTGAACACTACACCTTGCAGTATATACACACACTGAATTACACAATCCCTTCATCCATGTAACACACCTTTTAAAAAACACCACTACATTCTTCAGTCTCACCCACACTCTTAGTAATTCATGGTGGGCAGCAGGTGGTGTAATATTTATTGATGTCATCTTGTAATCCTTAAGGCCCCAGGTTTAACTCCCCACTCCTGCTGTAGCACTTTAAAGTACTCTAAGAATAAAAATGGGTAAATCATTTTCAGAAGCTTACTATACAAACCTTACAATGTAGCTCACACCAGACAAATAAATAAATAGTGATTAACAGATATTAATGCATCTCTATCTCAGATTATATTCTGTAAACCACCTAGATGTTCACCTACAGCCATTCCATGTCTGGTCCTTGGCCAGCAGAACAAGTTCTGTGTTGTTGGGAAGGGTTTTGAAGTAGTCCTCACTGACCACTGTCCCATCCTCATAAAGGCACACATGGGCCCCCTTTGCTGGCACCTGAGGAGAGGATGCACTTTATAGGCAATCGTGAAAAACGTCCACTGGGGCTAAATGATCCATCATCATTAACTGCTTTATCCTGGTCAGGGTCACAGTGGTTAAGAGTTTATCTTGGAATCACTGGGCTTCAGGCTATGAAGCTACAACATCGATTGGATGCCACAGACGCACATGTATGTTATAAGCAGTGTTACGTTGCGAAGTTAACATGAAACACATGGCTTTGGACTGTGGGAAGAAACCGGAACGTCAGTAGAAAACCCACGCAGACACACAGAGATCATACAAACTCCCCAAGGTAGCGACAAAAAACTCCTAACGGAGTTGTTAGCAATGGAGCTAATGCATCTAACAGAAAAACACCCACTGGGATCTGGTCGGTTGATCGACCGATTTTTGACTTATTATGTACTGAAGCCAAAGCACAGACAAGTTCTATTACTTTTAGAGAAACTCGTGAGGTCAAAGATCACCACAACCACATTGTTCTTAACGTGTTTCAATGACAACAACATTATCAGTAGTGCATTTCCATAAATTTGTCACAAAACTGTTCACAGCACAGAAACTGCCAGAGGAAATGAAACAAAGTGAAAAGTCCGGTATGTCAACAAGGCGAAAGCGAGCGCCCCGAACACCACGCTGGGACTTGACAGAGGCACATTTTACGCGTATCTGTCGGTGTGTCAGTGCGGCACCTGTAAAATGTCACAGCCTTTCTTTATCAGTTCTTTCAAGCCACTCGCCGCGATGCCATACTTGGTGTTTTCGCCGAGTCGCCGCAACTTCACCAGTTTGTTTTTTCTCAGCAGACGCAGCATAGCTGTCACGTGACGTTAACGGACATCCGCTTCCTTTTTCCGGGTCTCGGTGAGAGTGTGTGCGCATGCGGGCAGCACAAGGTGCCGGGGCGACAGGTACACCTCAACTGAGATTCTAACTGAAAAACAGCATTCAAGAACCTTGATGAATTTATATATAATTTTTGGTGAATAAAATATTCATATAAGTGGTCAAATGTTAAACCCAGTGTTACTCCGTTAAAAATTGAAGTAAAACAGTATATAAGAAACGGTATGGTTTCTCAAACTATAAACCCTGACTTTTTTCTTTTAAATCTTATTTTTTTAAATTTATTTTAATTTTATTTTGTTTAAAATGTATCAGAATTGCGTATATATTGACATAATGTTATATATTTTACTGGTGTAGTTAAATATACTCGTGCTTCATTTCACTCATAAAATTTTAACAAAATTTCCACTTTCGAGGGGTAAGCCATAAGGACATTTAGTCTTTAGATGTATTTTTCAGCTAATTTTTGCGTATTATATACAAAATTACTTGGAGTATCGACATTTGGGCGGAGAAGTGTTGAGTTCTAGAACTGCTGGTGTTCATCACTAGACGCTGTTTTATAAAAAAAAAACAAAAAACAAAACTATTTTTCTGTGTGAGATGAATAAAAGTCTTTCCCAAAATTCGAACGATAAAATACACTGCCTTTGCATACCTTCATGCTGCTTAATGTTAGAACTGCAGTAAATTCAGACTGGGCTTTATTTGTAGACAAACGGAGTGGCACGAGCGCCCCTGTATTCAGCCATCAACTGTAAACACAACTACAGGAAAGTGCGACCCGTTTGTTAAACTGTCATGTCATAATATAGGTTTATCTACTTGGAACATTTCCTTTGCTCCAAAAAATGGGAGCTAAATTTCACCCTACGCACAAATTACTGCAGTTCAGCGTTTTTTCAGTTATAATTGAAACAATTTCACTATGAATTGTTCACGAGTGAAGCTTTTACGGTGGTAAAACTCGCAGTTTAATTCTCTAGTTAGTTCACCCATAAACTCCTGAAATGCTCCTGAAGCAGCGCCTCTCAGCGGCCATACTGACTCATAGCAACACATCTCCGTATTAATCTCCGTGGCAACGTGAAGCTAAAGAGCGGGCGAAACCACCACGTCAACCCACTTCGGGGAAACCATGGTCACATTAAAATATTTCTTAACGTAATGTAAAAATAAATCTTATTAAAACAGCCAGAAACCATTACAATCAATACGTTCTTTAATTTTTTCTGATGGTGCAATATTTATCGCATTTTTTGCGTAATTGTAAACAATTGTTAACGCGTGTGTCCCCCATTTCGAAGGTGGTGCGTTCTACACCGCGCTTATAGACATGGCGGTCGGCGGAATCGAACATGAGTGAAGGTGCAGTAAGTTGTTCCTTTGAGCTACCGTTGCGAATAAAAACCATCCCGTTTTGCCGTCTGCGTCTTTACTGAATGATCGCCTTTTGGTAAATATAGTTGTTTATGAATTTGTTTTATGATTTTATCTCGAAGGGCTAATGTGGCACAAAAGCTCTTCTTTCAGTATGTGATTTGGCAGTTAGGAAAGTGAAGCTTCTGTATTATTTAAGCTTCTCAGGCTTAGTTTATTAATTTTTTTTCAACATTTGGTGTTATTACCCAGATGAGTAGCAGAGCAGAGTTTTGAGGACTGTAAAGCATCACACATTTGCAGATAGTTCCAGCAATGGTTCTGGTCAGTGTGTGATTTATCATCAGGTTGTATGGAAATCTATGAGAGAAATACAGGAAATTAATGTGTATCTCCCAGATGGACCCCGGTGGTCCAGTGGATGTCACCGTGAGCGAGTGGCGGAAGGTGTTTGAACAATGCCGGGCGGTACCACCCCACATCCAGACCGTCCGCCTCGGGGTGGAGCTGCCCTCACAGGGTTTCCATCTGGGCCTTAAACGACTAGTTGGCCTTGAGCAGGTGAGTCACATATGATGGATGGATTTCATTGACAAGTGTTACAGGTTTTATGGGCAGACATGCTGGGAATATATCATGGACTGATGTAATAAGCACACAAGATGGCCAGGGGTGGAAGGTGTGACAAAAGGGTATAATGAACAGGTGTGAAAGGTGTGATGGGCAGATATGATGGGTAGATGTAAAGGGATGAAATGATGGACACTTGAATTGGACATGGTTGAAAAGTTAATGTACCAAGTGTCTTCTGGTAGGTGTGACAGTCAGGGATGATGAACATATTTGATAAGCAGGTGAGATTGACAGGTGTGATGGGAACGACTGCACTTTATCTGCTCAGTGCTTCCTCTACAGGCACCTCAATGTAGATCATGGCATGTCAGGGTTCCACACTTATACTCTCCCCAAATTTGTCACTTCATGTCAACGCAGCATGTATGAGTCACACGTGCTCATTTCCCGTATTCAAATGTCTTTGTGACTTGTCAAACATGCTAAGGATTACTTTCAAACCTTGTGGCACAGAAGAAACTAAACAACACCGAGAGCAGATTGAAATGAACGATGATGTAGTGATGAATTTTTCACATGCATTATGTTTCTTCCTCTGTGCACCTTGGCTCAAATTCAACAAGCTCTCTTTGCTTATATATAATATATAAACACACAGTTTTGATGTAGGAACTCATTGGAGATCCTCCTAAAGTGGGCCAGCAGGTGGTGTAAGTTTAGTGGTTAAGGATTTTGTAACCTGAATGTTGCCATTTCAAGCTCCACTTTTGCTTTTGCTGCAGTACTTCGAGTAAGGTACTCACCCTGAATTACTTCAATATGAAAAGTTAGGTGGATGAAATAGTCAGCTATGCAAATAATGATAATAGTAATATTAATAATAACAGAAGTGAGTCCAACTCAGTGCAAGGGCAGCTGTGTCTTCAAAGGCTGTATTCCCTCTCCTGGTGATGCATTAATGATTCATGCATGTTTATAAATCCCACCAGGGAAGTCTCAGCACAAATGTTCTCCTTTGAATCCATTGGTGTTACGGGTGTTGCCGCAAATGCTTGCCGTGACATTTAGAGAAGCATCTTCTGACTGATTTGGCGTTTCCTTGCTGCCCCACAGAGGGCGCTGCAGAGCTCCCAGGGGGTGCGGTACCAGCTGCGCGTCTCCCTCTTTGATATCAACCACAGACACTTCTTCGGCAGGACGTGGAAGGGGACTCCGCAGCCGATGCGCTCCAACACCGGGGAGCCCAGCACGGTGCCCTTCAACGAGGTAAATGAGCCACACCCACAGGCCTCTCTGACACTGGTTGCCATGACATCAAGGTAATGCACACTGCTGTGCTCTTCCTGGGTGAAATTCCAAAATCCTCTTTTGCCCCCAGCACAGCATGAAGTGAGCACCAGGGTTCTTGCACAATGTTGGACTGACAGCTTCACACTTTGTGCAAAATTGCTTTTGGCATAACATTCATTCTACTAACATCCAAACCTCCTCCCAAAGGTGGCCTACTGGCTTGAGAGGTGAGGGCTGTGAAGGCCACTGTAGAAAAGTAAAAGCACTGTCGTGTTTGTGGAACCATCTTGAGATGTTGTCGGTTTTGTGACATGGCATATTTTCCTACCGGGGGGGGGCCCAAAAAACCAATTGTGTTCCAGTAAATCTTTCCCCACCTCATTACAGCACCACTGCCGGTTAGTACCAACCAGGTATACCTTAGGAATGAATGGCAGTTGTATAGAGCGCACTAAAATTATTGGTTCTTGTTCTCCTGTATCACTTAACTGGTTTAGAAGAGCTGGAATGCTTCCAGTTTCAGTTTTTGATGTGTTTACAGTTGTTGTGGTTACAATATCATTTTCAAAGAGCTCGTAGCTACAGGGTTCTTTAACATATGATATACAAATATGTAGAAATGAACAGCAGTGCTGGAGAATGATTGGTTCTCTTTATTTTATTTTTTTAAGCTATCCGACCTTTATCTGTAAGTAACTTACAGCGTGAGGTTTGTGTGCTAAGCTACACACCATGATTTACCCATTTGTACAGCCCGGCATATTTTTAGTGGTTGACATTATGAAGTGTATTTGAAATATTTTTAGTGTTTGATATATATTATGATGATAATGATAACTCTGTCTGCTCTGGTTTAATACTCACGTTAAGAACTGCTGCTCACCTGAGTTGCATCATGAAACAGGTCACACTGTAAGCTGTGCCGATGTTGGGGGGGGGGGGTGCCAGCGTGCAAGTAAACAAGAACAGCCGTGCCACGGTGTGTGAACTCGTGCCATATTGACCTACTGCTCTGTGCAGATAAAACAAAAAGTCGTGAGGTTTTACTACATAAGCAGATGAAGAGGGTGTTTGTTTTTATATCTATGCGGCTTAGATGCACGGGAGAAAAATGCTTTTCCTGATTCCCCTGTTTCTCGCTCTTATCTCCCTATTCCAAAAGTGACATGTAGAGATTAATAAAATAAAAATGAATGAAAGCCTGCATATAATCTTTCAGCCTTAATGGCCATTGCACTGCATGCTGCTGTGTAAAAGCTGTGGGGAAGCGGAGTATAGTCTGTCTGCCGATTTGCTCTTCTGAATATGGGCAACATATCACAGCCATTTTTTTGTGTTCAGCGCGTTCATCTAAAAAGCTAAACCATCGGACACTTTTTCTCATATTAAGTGACACAGATATTGTTTCCCAGCATCCACAGAGTATCATTGCAGACAGATAAAAATATACACTATGGTGTTTAGAGGATAGTACATAGTCAGTGTATGATCTGACCATCCTTTATTATTAATTGCGTTGTCTTGGTAAGGGTTGGGGTGGTCAGGAGCCTGTCCCTGAATCACCGGGAACCACATCATGAAACTACACCCAGATGGGACGGCAGTCTGTTGCAGGGTGAAATCGGTGTACTAGCAGAGGTCAGTTTATCTGCTCTGGGGACAAATGTTATTTATTTGCAGCTTCCTGGTTCCTCATTCAGCTGTTCTTTTGCTGTTTGGTTGAGGTGTAGCTTTTAATCCGCTCTTTTTCTTGCTTTTGTGCTCCTTTTGTTTGACAGAAGCTACTAACCAATATCCAAAAACTGCAAGATCAGTCCAAATTCTTGCAAGATCTTCTATTACAATGGAAAGAAGTAAAACTTCCTCTGCTATTTTTATACCAGCTATGGTTCTGTGAATTTTGTAAATGTGAATATTTTCCTTTTTAATATGAGAGGTGAATTTCTTAGGACTGTTTTGCATTCTTGCTTTAGGTCTCATGAGCTGCTTCCAAAATTTGTTATTTTGTGGTTGGATGGGAATTGAGTGATATGTGCTGGGTATTTTAATATACTGTTTTCTCAATTTTTTTTTTTTTTTTTTTTTGTGTCCACCAGCTTGAATAAATTTTGTAAATCATTTTTAAAAAGGCACCTCACTTAATTTTTTGGAATTGCCAGAATTTTAATGATTTATACCACGATCAGCAATAATTGTATCACCAGATTTTATAAACTGAGGCTGCAGGTGGCATGGTGGTTGGAGCTGTCATACTGCAATGTGAAGATCCTGAGTTTGAATCCCACTCCTTCTGTAGTATCTTTGATCAACATACTACTTGCCCTAAATCTTCCCACTGTATGAATATGGTGCTATATAGATGGGATAAATCATAGTAAAGCTGATTATTTAACTCTGGAAACTGGCATTAGGTAAACTATTTTTATTTATTTACGACACCTTTGTCCAAGATGACATACGATGTGAGTTTTGTATACTAAGCTATTTACAGTTATTTACATATAAATGTATGGTAAAGAGGGTTTCTATTTAAGCTAAAATAGAAATCTTTTATTATGATGTCTACAGTCATCTGACAGATACTTGTTACCTGTTTTTCAAAGCCGAGATTTTGGAAAAGTCTTTGAAGTCTGTGTTTAACACCCCAGCTGTGCAGGAGCTGCCACAGATCTACAGTTTTGGGTTGGATATAATTATAATTTGGGATTTATGAGTCAATGTTGAAACAGAATCCATTAAGACCCTGCTGATGGAGAGGGCTCAGGGTCAGCCAGTCACGATAGTGTCCCAGGCCAGGAAGCTAACTGCTGCTACAGGAAAGGACAACAGCTGCTAACAAGTAAACAATTCCTTTTTTAACAAAGAACATTTTTCTCTTAAAGTTTTCACAGGAACGATGTGTCCAATGCTGCCAAATGTCTGCTCAATCCAAATGCCCTTACAATAGTTACTTATCAATTATGAACCCAAAAGTCTGTTAAATCCCAAACTATGTATTTTTAAAGAACATTTTGAATATCAGCCAGACTTATGGGGAATTACTGAAGTACTGTATTGATATATCAGCCTGAAAATAGGGGGGGCAGACATACGAACTATAGAACTTTGTGAAATTCAAAATCCATTAAATTCAGGATTTGCTGCGCTGTGCTGTCATTTATAATATAAATACAGATGTTACTTGATTATATGGGGGGGGGAAGTACATATATATATATATATATTAGAGAGAGAGAGAGAGAGAGAGACTTGACATAAAAATTCCCTCATTTATTCAAGCAATAGTTTGTTTTGCTGTTGTCCTTTGCTGGGATTTTTTTCATTGTTTTGTCATCATCATCATAGAGATCTTAATGTGACCATGAACTTTTAATCTCTCTTATATGCCCATTGTCTTCTACTCTCGCCTGATGTTCCTACTGCAAACCGGAGAAACTGTAAGCCATGATTTACAAAATGTTTTCTGAACTGGCCAATATAGAAATCATTATTTATGCTCATCTATGTCCTTGTACTCTGTGATTTCTTCCTTTCTCAATTCATTTTTAATGCAGATCCAGAGTGGCGAGGTGTTTGATTTGAAGCTGAGTGTGGATTGTCACGAATGACTCCTTTATCCTGTTCTAAATTTATTAAGGGTTGTGTTTCTTTACATGTCAGTGATGTGCCAAATGTTGTCAATGATGTCTGCACCATCTACTCAACTAGTCATTCCTGTTGTGCATTGGGTCAGCTACCTAGGGGCTTGGCGAGTAAACAAAGGTCATGTACACTGTGCTACAGACAAATTTTAGAATCTAGATAAATAAAGAAAATCCAATTTAAAATATTTAAATTTAATCAAAATCATGTACACCCTCAAATTTGTAACAAGTCCATTTTTAACTTGAGCTGTCAGTGTATTTTTTTGAAACTGTATCAGTGTAACTACTTGATAATCTTCTCCATTTATATTCTTCAATTTTATATTATAGGTTTAGTGCATAGATAATTATTTTGAATAACTTAATTGTTGCCCAATGTTTCTATTTTCTCATGCTCCTGTTTCATTTAAAGCGCTCCACACCCTTTCGTGAGGAGATAAACGGACTGTGTCTCATGACCTTGACAAGGGTAACGGTGATGGGTGGTTTGAAAAAAGTGCTAGATACATCTGTGACTTACTTGTTCAAAAAAAGTAATGTAAATATACTGTTTCCTGTGGGGGAAAAAATGTGTGGGGAGCAGAGCAGCACTTTAGGTGACAGCTGTGTCTGTGACTCGTGTACCTACAGCTAAAAGTGCGATGGGACTGTGGCTGTTACTTGTCTCTATCCCTTTTGCTGTAAAAGTGCCAGGTGCTTCTTGCCACTGACATAACGCTAGGCAACTTTCTGAGCCATCATCGCTGCTATTTATTACTATTTTTTCATAAACTTGATAGTGTTTTTGTCACTTTGCTTCTCGAGCTCTGACAGTCCTTTGTGTTTTGTGCAGGGGAGCTTTGCAGCTCCGTTTAGCACTTTCCCAGCGATCTTTCCACCCTCGAGCAGCCTGACTACATCGCCAACTGCCGAACAGTGGTTACCTACTCCCCTCCTGTAAGATTAATGTCCTCTTTAGCATCTCTGGTGTGAACAGCTGAAACGGTTTTGGAACACGAGGCACGTAGGCCCTCTTGGGCTATTATCCTGAAATATGTTCTGTCTTCTGACACCTTCCAAGAGACTCTGCTCAGTAGGAATAGTCAGGTATGAAGCTGAAGGCATGAATGGAAGCATGAGATCCCACCAAGACTTCAATAAGTTATGATTTGAAAGGATGGGAAACTGTCATGAAAGACCAGCATATGTTTATTCCTGCAAAGCAATTTGTGGGACCCCCCCGTGTTTCATGTTCAGAACTCAGTTCCCAAAACTGAACACGTTCTGGCACAGTTCTTTGTGCCACTTGGTGTTGGTGTTGCTTGTTCACTCATAATCTCTCTGTCCCCGATCTCCACTGGGAAAGTATACATTATTTTTCATAACTTTCATAGTTTACTGAGACAAGGTACAGTGGACTTGCTCTCTAGTGGTGTTAGTGTGTCTGTAAATCTGCTCTGTAAGTCACCTGCTGTCAGTGTGGCTGTGGCTGCCATGCAGAAATAGCTTTCTCTATCTGGTTTGTTCTTCAAACCTAAAAGACACTGAATCAATATTTTGCAGGAGGTAAATGGCCAAAGTAAATGTTGTTTCACAGGATTCTGTAAAGCAATAGCATACCTTACAGCCACCTTTATACCTCCTGTGTTTGAGTCTGCTTTGATGTACTTGCACTACATGGAGAAAGAGTAGATCATCTGTCACTTCAAAGTGCAATGTAATGATGGCTTTATTAAGCATTGCATATTTGCCAAAAACCATTTAGAAACTGCACATGTACTTAGTGTCATATGACAGAATGCACAGTATATTTAACTGTTTTGTAAAGATATTGCAGTTCTCCAAAAAAAGAAAAAAAGCAGCAAAAACTACTTTCTGTGCACTGGGAATGCTGGGACCAAAATTTACTGTCAGTAAAACACACATTCCTGTTTGACACTGTTTTCACCTCAGCACACAGGCAGAAAAACCAGTGTTGATGGTACCTGGTCTTTCTCATGCAGTTTTGTCCTCAGGTCCTGCTGCTCGCACCCATCAGCTGCGTGCCGCTCCTCTGGGTTGCACTCCACCTGTTAACTTTTTATAGAGTAATTAATTGGGCTGGGAAAGTACTTTTGGGAATTGTTGAGGGATCGCTTTGCCGGAAGCAGTTGGTCTCTGTAGAAACGTGTGTTACGTGGTCTCCTGAGGCTCTTAAACCCTGAATGTATTTGGTTAGTTGTGTTTTCCTTATTGAAGGAAGCAAT
This sequence comes from Arapaima gigas, assembly GCA_900497675.1. Classification (NCBI taxonomy): domain Eukaryota; kingdom Metazoa; phylum Chordata; class Actinopteri; order Osteoglossiformes; family Osteoglossidae; genus Arapaima; species Arapaima gigas. The sequence continues at coordinate 626,297 of UFQX01000123.1, read as the reverse complement.
GCTGGGGGGGGAGGTCAAGCAGTACAAACTCACTGTGACTTGATATTTGTGTCTAACCAAGTTTTAGGCCTCTAGCTGTAACCTAGACTTTCTGTATGTTATGTAAATGATGTTAAATCATAACTGTCCTATTAAAATTAGTTTAAACTGGATCTGAAATGAAGCCACTGGCTTCATTAAGCTATTTGGCCTTCGTATAAAATTTTCTTATCCAGTTAGTATTTATTTATTTGTTTGCTTGTTTGTTTGGTCTGCTACTTTGTGAAAGGTGCCTTTCAGGTTCCTGGATAAATTTGATACTTTTTTTCCCCAAAGCTATTTACAGTGACTTTACATTTATGTAAATGGGGAAGTAAGTATCTTGGGGTGGAGAATGCTACAGCAGGCGGTGGGGTTTAAACCTGGGTTCTTTGCTTCTAAAGGCAACAACACTAACTACTATGCCTCCTGTTGGCCAAGACTACAGCTTGCCACTTGCTCCCTTTTTTGGTAATTTAATGTTTTAATACTGAATGTAGCTCACTGTTAGATATCTGACTGTTGCTGTTAGAAAATCTGTATTAAGTAGTTAATTTTTTTTTCTTAAAACCATGTCAATAATTCCCTCATTCTTTATAGGCTTTAATGTGATACCAGTGTTAGAAGTCGACATTTTTCTAAAACAGAGTAGGACGGTTTTTAACCATTTTAATTGCAACCTTTAAATATGGAAATGCGAACATTTCTGAATAGATTTGGGGAACTCTGTGTCCATGCTGAGGCAAGAAGCTCGGGGGGGTCTTCGAGGTGCACAATTCTACCCTCCAAAATAAACTCGGCACTCCAAAATGACCTTGATCGACCCCTCTGGTCAGTCCTGCTGTAAGCCAGGGAGCGGTCAAGGGTTGGACAGGTGACCGAACCCCCTGCCGTCATACCTTGCTTCAGGTAGTTTGGTATATATTTTGTAGAATAGTTCACGCATTATGAGACAGCTTGTAGACTCAAATCTAGAAGTGTTGTTGGTCAGTACTGCAGCCCTGCAGAGGGCAGTGTTGTCTCGAAGATGGCGGCCCCCTGTGCATGCTGACAGCAAGAATAATGGTCCGCTGTCATCAGATCCCAGCCGATTGACACTTTCCCCTTACCCCTGATTTTTCACTCGCCGTTTCCACGGGGGGGCGCCGCATGTCGCAGGTTATAATTTAGAACATGCTTGAGAGGCCGTCATCCTCAGCTGGTTGTTTTCCTGCCAACTTTCCTGACGGGTTGCCAGCTTGTGACTTGGTGACGGCCGTGACTGCGCGCCCGTGCTTAGCACGTGTTACTATGGAAATGCAGTCTTGTTTAATATTGTGACATTGGAGGACTTGGGGAACCAGGGTTGTGCTTCAAAAGCTTGGTTATTCATGTACCACTGCAGCATAGATCCCCAGCCCCCCCCCCCCCCAATAAAAATGTACACAGACACACCAAGGACACCAAATGCAACATGAAACATACTGGGCTTGAGTAACTGAATAAATGCACATATTGAAATAACCCACCCCAGTTACTAAACCATTTAACACAAGAAAGAGTTGCCATAACCACACCAAACACTTATTAAACGTAACTAAAACACCACAAACGCTACACGGCAATGGTTGATGGGAAGGGTCCACCATCCCACCACTACAATATTTAGTAATATTTCTTGGTTAAAACACTTAACCTGAGTCCTGCACATAAGTTTGTTTATTAAAGCCGTTTGTACAGTTGTGCACTGAGGATCTGATAAAGTGTGTGGAGATGAACCATATGCTTGTGCTTTATCTCCAACAGAAACTTGATGCAAAGATAAATAAGTGCAGGATTACTGCAGATTGTCATCCTTTAATCTGATCCCTCCATGTTTTAGCATCACTCTGGGTAAAAATGAGCACCTTTAAATGTTCAATGTCCTTTTGATGATAAAATAATCCCTGTCTGTGTCAAATATGAGTATGGTTTGTTTTTATTTTAATGTTGGATTGTTATATTTGCCCGAAAAACATTTGGGAATAATGCTGTTGGGGTCCTTTGATAAAAATTTAAAAAAAGACTATTTATTTATTTATGTTATTTATGTTATTTATATATTTACTTATTTATTCATTTCCCACTCGGCTCGAGAGTGACGGCATTTTTAAAATGGTTATTAAAGTGTTGTATTAAGGGGTTGTCGATGTGCAGGTCAGCAGTTGTCTTCATATTTTGTCTGTAGAGGGACCTATTTGTGTCTTTTCAGGGTGTTTTAATTCTTCTGCGGTAATTCTGACACCAAAACCTGCTTGGTGGCGCTGTGAGGAGACAGCTTTGTCGCCGTGGCAGCCAGCGGAACCCAGTCCTCACAGTTGGGTCTGGGAGCAGAGGAAGTGTGTGTTGGAAGCAAGAAGTGACCATGATGCCAACCCTAATTCAACTTGCTTCCTGATCCCAGAGGATCCTGGGTCCAGTGTAGGACACCTATGGAGGATCGGGGAAAGTTCTGGATTTATGCGCATAGACACCCTGATCACTGGACTGGAAACACAAATTCCCCCAAAGGGCTGGGGGGTAAATGAAACAAACAGGCTGTTGCAGGTACTGAGCTCTGCATTTGGGGGTTGCCAGTGGGAAATACTTCGCTTCCCTGTTTGTTTGTGCTCTAGTTACTGTCCGGTTTGGACACAAGCTGCTTGTCCAGAATGGTAGATCAGACGCTACAAGACAAGGGACGGATATTTTTTAATAATTTCTAGCCCATCGGCTGTGTCTGTAGCTGTTGCCTGGCACCGTTAATAACCACGTCTCCAGCACCTTCCCCTGCTGTCCTCCCGCCAGCGCAGTTGTAATTCCAACACAGGAAGGCCCAGATACAGTGGCGCCGTCTGTCTTCTCTGCGGCGGTGGCCCTCAGTTAATTTCCCGCTGCGGACCGATGTGTTCTGCCTGGTGGGTTTTATGCCCTGCTTGGACTCGCGTTCCAATGGAAATGTGGTGCAGTGGGTTGTAAAGCTTATCAATATTTCACATCCTCTGGCGCTAAACAGCCTGGAGAGCAGCTGGTCCTGAAAGGCTCGTGGCCCCCCGCAACATGAGGAGCTCAAATCCATTAGCGTGACCAAGGATTGTGGGAATGAAAGCCTTGGTGGCAGCCGTCAAAGCCCACTTCTTATTTCCACTACCTAGTATACACTGTCCATCAGTGCCCAGGGGGCATTGGTTTAAACAGACACAGGGGAATGCAGTGGGCAGGGAGTTCTTGAACCTGGGCTTGAAGGAGTGTCATCTCTCTTCTGTTCAGCACTGTGCTTCTGTAGATGCTGGTAATTTATTGTTAAACTACAAACCAGCATTCACTTTGCATATTAACACAGTTAATTTAGATATTCATTTAACTGAAACTTCTCCAAAGTGACTTACAATGTTAAGTTAGTTACACTGGTTTACCCATTTACACAGGTAGGTAACTTTTACTATATCAGGTTAGGATCAGTACTTTGATCAAGGGTACTAAAGTGGGATTTGAACCTGGGTCCTTCAGGTCCAACCATGGCAGGTTTGACCTTCACATCATCTGCTGGCCCCTAGTTTTGAGTTTTCCAGTAGAACAACAGAATGCTGATATATATATTTTTAATCACAAACCCCAATATATTAACTGCTCTTAGAAGGGTTAGTAACAACTTCATTATATTTTAAATATTTAGCATGTTTTGTAATAGACTGCTGCACCACCCCGCTTCATGTTTATGCTTCCAGTATAGCCTGTAGACCTCTGGGACCCTACACTGCACAAGTGGATCTCGGTGATTGACGGATGATTTTTTTTTTTTTTTTTTTTTTTTGTTAATTTTACTCTACAAATATTTTTTCCCTATGTTGACACCCTTTGATTCCATAATAATCTCTCCCTTCTTTTGTAGCCATTCTCTTTATTTAAAGTCGTTTGGAATTTGGCTGGGAAACGGGGTGTTTCACTGCAGCAGGTTTATTGAAGATCCCTGCTCCAGGGCAGAGAAAACCCTGCTGTCCTCCGAGGAGCTGAACCTGCAGCCTTTTGGTCCAGTTTTTGGGACCCTGTCGAGAGACTGTAACGTTATTGCTGGAGTTGGTTGGCTGTGATGGTCACCGTCCTTCCACTGGAACACCTGCAGAGCCTAAAGAACTGCATTTTTGAAAAGTTTTTGTACTTACCTTCTCTATTACATCTGTGAAATCACTAAGAATTGATTTAGTAGTTTGATACTTTTTTTTTGTGTGTGAAAGTCATTCTGGAGAATCTACACAGATGCCTTTTCTTGCAAGGCTTTTTCCCTTTTACAGTAATTCCACAGAATACCCTGGTATATTTACTCACTCAGTTCTGTTGTACAAGCTGATGCACAGACCATTTAATGTAATATTCAACATTTTAATTATTTATCATTAGTTTCCAAATGGGCGGCACAAAGCCTGCACTGTTTGGTTATAGGTTCGAATCCAGCTCAGTATGTGTGGAGTTTGCATATTCGCCTTGTCTGTGTGGCTTAAGTGAGCCCTAAGTGCAAATGACATACAAGTGAAAATGTTAAGATGACATGTACATAAATTAATGCACATTTCCTTGGGTTGAAACACAAGTGCTTGATTCATCACTTTGTTTTTAGTTTTGCACCCTAATTATACCAGTTTCCTCTTCGAGAGTATATGATCCCACAGTTATCCAGTCCAATATTTCTCTCATGAAAAATATTTCCAGGATTTATTTGATGACACGTGAGCTGCTGAGATGTGTCATGGACTATGGGGAGCTGTATGCAGACCTTGTAAATCCAAAGCTCAGCAAATGAGGGAAGCGACTGACATGGCAATTGCTGAACGGTTGGTACCACGGTGTGCTGTCGCCCACCTGCTCAGCGGCACGTGGGGAGGGAATAGGCGTGTGGCTCGTCTCCTTGCTCGGCAGCCCTCCCCTGCGCAGTCCTAACATCTGCTTGTGTGTTTGCACCCTTGTCTCCAGCACATTTCACACAACAGGGAGGATGATGCTGAATTCACAGGAAACTGAGAAGCAGCTTGATCGCAAACTAGACCTAGCCTGTAGTCCCGGTTTCAGTCGTGAGTTTGCTCAGGTATGAATGGTTGACAGGAGACATTAACTGTGGTACATTAATGGGACATATTAACCTGTGTCTGATCTGAGGTGTGACAGAGTGTGGAGAGGATGAACTTATGGAGCGTTATTTCAAAAGAAAAGTGAACAAACAACTAAACCGAACAAAAATAATGACTAACTTTCAATCATTACATAAATCATTTAAAATAAAACAATTCCACAGTGCAGTTCATGAACCCCCCCCCCCCAAGATTTCATTTACAAACTGGGGGATTTGTTGGCCGCACCCGGTTCCTATTGCCTTTCCAAGTGCAGCTCGCAGCCCAGGAGGTGGTGGGTGTGGTTTTAGTTCCTCTACCATATTAGATTTGCATGTTTTATTTAGTATGAGGTCTTCAAAGTAACTTACAAATCAGAGTAACCAGAGATATGTTTAACAACAGAGGAGGAGTACTGTATGGCAGTGGCAGAGCATTTTATACCCTCATGTTCAGCATTGTCCTGCATGTTTGTGGAAACTGGAAACTTGCGTTGTGTGTGTGTGTGTGTGTGTGTGGGTGTGGGTGTGTGTGGGTGTGGTTTCGTGAGCCGTAATGAATTTTGTGCAAAATTTTTAAGGAGACTGTCAATGCCAGTTTTAATGAGATATATTTCTTGAGGTCCACAAAGAGAGTGTGTGTTTAGTTCTGGTTGGATCTCAGCAGTATGTACTTTTCTTGCTTGGTGTGAGGTTTGAATTGTACTCGGCAAACGCCGATAACCACGAGATTCTCAATAAAGATCTTGAAGACGTTGTTCTGTCAGTGCTTGGCTGCAGTGTGGGCTGGTGGTTGACTAGTGGTTGGAGCGCCCCTGACTTTCGCTCGAGGCACCATGGTTTGAACCCCATCTGTTGCTGTAGTTCCCTTGATTAAGGCATTGACCCTAAGTTGCTCCAAGAAACATTACCCAGCTCTATAAATGGGTCAATAACTGTAAGTAGAAGTTGCTCTGGAGAAAAACTTCAACTAAATGAGTAAATACAAACGATATAGGTTGGCGTATATATGGTAGATTAACCTTTTTATGCTCAACAAAAGGAATTGCTAACAACTGGACTAAAATGCAGCCTTCCAAAGCAAATACTATAAAATTAGGTTAGGAAATAACATACACATGAATTGTGTACGTTGTGACTCAAAGGAGTGAACTGAAATTGAGTCTTTTTAGCCATTCAGAGTAGCTAGCTAATATCCTGTTGCAACTTTACCGAAACTTTTCCCTCCCAAGAGAGGTTAATAAATGTACCAGTTTGAGACTGTTTGTTTGTTTGTTCTCTTGCTCTGGCTCAGGAGGTGACCATCCTCTGAGTCATAGCAGACGTCTTTCCTGGCTTGGACGTATATGGGTCTGCCTGGGCTTCTGGATGAAAGGCATGGAGAGGTGGCATTTTAAAAGGTGACGGTGGTGATGTAATCACTCCCCAAATAACCCGCCAGCATCACTTTCAACAGCAGCCCTCTGCTCCTCGGGGGCCCTGTGCTCTGGGCGGAGTTGCATGTGACCCACTTCCCACCACTTTCCGGGTGGGGAAGACTCAGGAGGTTGGGCTGCTGGTGGGAGCCACCAGTCGGGCATTCTGGCTTGAGCCCTCTTTTATGTGTTTTGCTAACAGAAGACAAATTAGTATCAGTATAAAATGTAGGTCTTACACAACATATTCTTGTTTAGTTGTTGAGCAAAACGGCAGTTTGGGGGCAACAGATATAATTAATAACACTTGACTTAACTTTTTCTCGTATTTTCTTCATGCTTTTATAATTAAAATTGTTTTGTGGGACGCGCATGAATTAGGGCATTCATTTGAATTTATCCCAATGGTTGTTATCTGGTCGGTAAATATGATCAGCTGGAATGAGCAGCAGTTCAAATAGACGCGTAGAAATTTTTAAACTCATTAGAAAATGCAGCATGCAGAAGCGAAGAAATATTCTGGAAATTAATAGCCCCGTATGAGCACTGTGCATACCAAGTGTTAACAGGGTATAGACCTCCAGGCAAAGTCAATTTCAGAAACACAGTCATACTCTGTCCTGCTCTTCAATTTACATTTATTCATTTGCTGCTTTTTTTTTCCCCCCAAAGAGATGTAAAACTCAAAGTAAACAAGTGCAAGCAGACAAAAAGCTCTTGACAGACACAGGATGATGACAAGTTATCTGTCTGATACCACCATGTTAGGGCTGACATCCTTCAAGTAGCTGCCTATAGAAGTGGCATTCATATAGTAAATTCATAGATAATTATAGCAGGTGATGTTGGGCTCATTTATGTAACTGTCAGGTGCTAAGGAGAGAAATGGCACCTCGAAAAGAGATGGATTTGAGACCCTTCTTGAATGCTGAGTGGGATTCAGCACCTCCAAGGGACAGAGGGAGCTCATTTCACCACACTGGGGCCAAAACTGAGAACGGAGCAATGCTTTTGATTTTTGGAGGCCTTGCGAGTGGGCTCTCCATGCTAGAGGTGAAGCCCAGGTCCTGTATTCATTTAGACTTGCATTTAGAAGAAATGACTACTTTTGCAGAACAAAGTGTGTTTCTCAGATTGGCAGACTAACTATGTGCAAAAGCAAATCTCCATGTATGTAAAGAGGGTTATGGTTGTGCTTGATATATGATCAACAAACTTTGTACCAGTCTGCATTATTAAGGTTTCTGTAAAATAGCAGTTGCACGTCAGGGTTTGACCCACACGTCTTTTTACAGAAACTGCGTGTGTCAAAGTGTGTGAATTAATGATCAGTGTATGGAAGCGCCATGTGTGCTCAATGAGCTGTCTCCAGCTAGAGACACACGCCCCGCATCAGCTTGCTGCCTTGATGCCGTCCGCCAGCTTGTCTCTGATGTCGCCTTGTGCGAATTGTCTCAGTTCAAAGGAGCTGGAAATGCAGTAGGATGTATTATGTGGGTGGCTCTGGTTTGTTTAATCCTGTTTGACTTGATGCGTGTAATTTGGGGCACACTTTGTCACACAGAAGCACAGTTTGTGATCATTCTCCCTTTTGTGATTTTTCATCAAGCTGTCACTCTTGGAGCATCATTACTGATGCTTTGACAAAGTATATGTCGACCAGGAATCTCCTTTATGCATAAATGAGTCTGTGCTCTTGGTTGCTGCCGGTTAACTTTAATATCTTTTGCTTCAAACATAAAAATTTTTGGAAATAGAAAAATAAAATGGGATCAGAGTGATGATGCTTCCTAAGTTTACGGAGAAACGGTTACAAGTATTTCAGATAAACTGAGCTTTTTGTTGTCACTCTGAGCCTTCCCATTTATACGAACAGATATATGTTTGACGGCTCAGTTGTACAAAAATAAGTGATCACAAAATAGCATCTTGCATCATTGTCTTCTGACACAAACTTCATAAATTTTGTCAAACGGTGAAGATATTTGTGGCATAGGTAATAAAGTCATATGTCATCATCCTTGATAAATAGTATAGCTGAAAAAAACTGTAGAAGCCTTTTTTGTGAAAGACACAGGAGCCTGGAATGTGGATCCATGGAATAAAACTCTGTTACCCTAGATGACATGATCTGGAGGATGTGAAAGCTTATAAACTTCCTTTCTCTTAGCGTCTCTGAAGCTGGGATGGGTGACCGGTTTTCCCCAGAGGCTAATCCTGCAGATATGTGGACTCTGGCACATAAAAATTCATAGCATTTCAGAAGAACATCTGACTCCATTGAATTGGCAAATTGTAAGAACTGCAAGCAGCTTTCGGTAACTTGCTTTGGATAAAAGTGTCCGCTAAGGAAAGCGAGCATTTTATTGACAGAGATTTAAGCCGTGCCAGTATCGCTTCCCCTCCTTGTTGGCATTCATCACTGTTGTTCTTTTGTAGAATGGCAAGGCCTTCTCAACAAACCAGACAATTGATGCATTGGCCTTAACCATTACGCTGAATTATGTACATAACTGACCAAAGCACACTGACACTTCTCCCATTTGCGAGGAATCGCTGCAGACGGCATTCCGTTAAAACATTTTGCCTTGTCAGAGCTCCTTTAGTCTCAGATTTTAGTGCTGCTACACAAATTCCATAGCTTGGCAGCTCTCAAGTTTGTGCTTTTTTTGGGTTGTTTTGTAATGCTGCGTTACCTTTAGTCATATAAGAAAACCATTTCAGGGTGAGGACCTTGAGCAGGGGTATTTCAGAGTAAGGTGTGTGGCATGCTGGGCATGTCAGGTTCTGGGAGTGATCAGGGTGAAATGGTGAGGAATGGCTTTAAGGAGTTTTTACTTACAACAAGACCAACTGTGAAAAAACACACAAGAATAGATAGAAGCGTCTATTTTGCTGAGAACATGGTTGTGCCTGGCCCTCATCAGGTAGGGCCAGAAATCTCAGAGGTGAGTTTGCCACATTGGGATTAGAACTTGGGTCCCTTTAGTCCACAGATGGGATCTCTAACTAAGTGAACCAAGGTACAGACATTCTGCTATACTTATAACTTCTTATAGAATTGGTTGTTTTTGGCAAAAATAAAAGCAAAAAATGCTGGCAGAGCCACTTTCCGTCCTTGGAGTTTTTAGCTTAATTATAATATCATTCATGAGAGTTCTTTCCATCAAGACATTGTGGATAATACGGTAATTTATAGCTGGCAATATTTCACTGTAGTGTTTTGACAGGTGCATCATATTTCTTAATGATTCATGATTATTATTGTGCCAGCTTTCCACATAGATGTTATGTGTTTGTTCAGTTTTTGCATGCATTAGCATGTATATCTCCAGAACTTTCTTGTTAGATGTTACGAAATCTATTGAGAAACATATAACCTTGTTTCCACCTGTGATGTCACCACCGTCTGGATGTTGCTCAGCAGCCTGCATTGGACTGATGGGTAAGGATATAAGAGTCAGTACACTTTTGCATTCCAATATGCCATCGTTCCCCTTCTGCACGGATACTGACTTGCGTTGTCAGGAATGTGAAATGATCCAGCAGTAGAAAAATGTGCTGGATTTAAATTTAATCAAAACCTCAGACTGGAAGAACATAAGGGGAAAAATAGTGGTCTGTATAATCCTATGCATTTGGAATGGCTGTAATGCAGATGTTATATCAGAATTAAGCATGACACACTGGTTGATGAAGATGAAAGCTGTTCGGAATGTGTGGACTAAATTTTGGGGTCACCATAGAAACCACTGGGATGTGTCTCAGAAGAGGTCCACCGGTACAGGTGTGCATCTGAGGATCCAAGCCTGTATGTAGGAATAAATTACATTAATGCTCCTCATCAGCTCATGTTCTATAGCTTTGTATACCCAAATTCTTATTAACTTTTTGCTCATAGCATTAGTAAACATAAAAACAAAGTTCATGTGTAATTAGTTCATTACTGGTCTTGGTATGTGACGGAGTTTAGAGCTTTGACTGCTGTGAATCAGGCATCATCTTTAGGGGTCCATGATGGGTGCAGATGGAGCAGGGGAGCACATTTATAGTGTTTCTGCAGCTTTTTATGGTGAGATACATCATCCACATTTCTGGACCCTCTCCCTTTAGATGACTCTGCTCCTAGTCTTGTGCAGTCAGCTTTGTCCACAACAACTTAACCATTAGATGAATGGATCTGCTCATGATGCCTACAGGACCTGACAACTCAGACAGATTACTAAGCTGGTCCACCTCTGACCAATTGGTTGTATCATATACCAGATGTCCAAGGTCAAAAGCTACAAGTTTCCGAGTTCTCTCGCCAGTGTAGGCGAATGAGTTCCCTCTGCCCCTCAGAGCAGCCAAATCCCTATCAATATTCAAGAAGGGTTTCAAAGTACATCTCACTTCAATGTTCATCTCCTGATGGCTGCATAAATTTGCCATACATTATCTGTCGCAGTTGCTTTTGCATTTGTTATCAATTCTATACGCAGCTACTCGTACAACGTGTGCCCGTGAAAAGTGCGACACTAGTTAAACTCTGAGCTTTGAGAATCGTGCCCACATCTGTAACTTTTTGTTGATGCTCTTTTTTTTCTTTTTTCTTCGGGTTGTATGTTTCTTTGGAGAAATGAATTACAAAAATATGTCTTCTGCGTGAAATACGGTTACTGCTAAACTTTAGCTAAGATTTTTATAGCTAAGAGTTTTGTCATCTTGCTGTTTGTCCCTTTTTAAACGGCAGTAAAGGACCCCATGTTCATCTTCACTATCATCTTGTATCAGTTTCATTTAGGTCAGCAAAATATACTGTGATAAAGTCCTGCTTAAATAATCACACACGATCGCATCAATAAATGAAAATAATTTAACAGACAGTTTAAGTAAGTATTACTATGGTTTTGCTAGTTAACTAAGAACAGTAGCTACCGCGCTAACTTGTGTGCTCATTTGCATAAACCATGTGAAACGCCACCGACATTTTCGGATAAGCCGTTTTAGGTCAGCGTGTGGAGCGCAGAAGAGCTTGTGCAGGCAGAAAATAGGTGTATTAGCACAACCGCTATCTTCGCAGCTAAAATCCACACGTATACGCCAGCCTGCCGCAACTTGAGTTTGACACACAATTTATCGCAACGACTCTGTTCGGCACCAATTTACTGAAAACGTTTTACTTTAAAGTGTTTGTTTGATGTTACTGCTCCGACAACCGCATACACCTCGCTCGTGCTTGACGTTAACGCGGAGCAAGTATTTGTTGAACCCCTCGGTCCTGTCGCGAGTTGGAGAGTCGAGGTACGAAGTGGAGCCCCACCTCCTGCAGGCTTTTCAGCACCATTACACAAGTGGAATTACTGTGGCTGCGAAGGAGAAGATTCGCGGGAGGGTAACCGGAATCACTTCAAACGCACAGGCGGACATCTTCAGTTTTTCTGCGCAAACGGTCCAATCCAGCCGATTACAACGCCAAGCACTGTTTCACCGCCGTGCTCCCTATTAAGTTTTGTCATGAAATATAATGAATCAAGCTGCATAAAGCCAATGGTTTTTTTCCCCTCCCTCCCCCACAAGACCTGGTGCCCCCGCAGTGAGTTCCTTCAGTCTGTTTATTAAAGTCTTTGGAGATGTCAAACAAGACCACCCTGATGGATTGATTTCGGTCCCGGTGAAATGCCCAAACGTCAGTAACAGATGTTTTTACGTCCAGGCTGTGACCAACGAAATGAAACACTATCAGACTATTAAGGATGCCATATTCATTTTGATCACATTTAGTCTTGGACGCAAACAAATAATGGGTACGACTGTTAGAAAATTAAAATGGTTATTCAGATTGTTACTTTTTGAAAACTACTTAAGAAGCGAGTCTTTTTTCCGGCTCTGGAAAACAAATTTGCTGTTCTCCGTTTTTCTATTCTGTCTAGAGTCCTACACAAAATTGAACTCTTATCCAGTGTCATTTTGTGGTCACTAAAACACAGTTTGACAAACTGTCATGTATAATAGTGACATTCAGTAAAACACCATCACATCAGTGGGACCAATAAAGAAGAATCTGCTCTGCTAGTTTATTTAACATTTGGCAGTTGGGGGAAAAAAAAAATCCCAGTATATTTTCTCTGCATAATAAATATTGTATATTGCAATTTTTTAGAATTTCATTTAGAAGAAAACACACGTGCAATACATCTTTAAAAAGTGACAGAACCAAGAAATAGAAAAAATACACACAAATGCATATGACTAGAGGCATTCCATAATTGATATTTCTAGAACTGTAATCCCCCAAACCCCCATAGTAAATTTTAATTAAAAGCCATCCTAAGTTTAACTATCTGGGAAAAGGTAAAATTATACTCTTTTCATTATTATACTGTTTATAATAAGTGTGGTGCTTTCAAGAAAATAGCCTAACTTAAAATAAATTTAACTGATTTTATAATTATTTCTGTAAAAATGTTTCAGGAACATTTTGAGCACCAGGCTATGCACAGCTTAAACGGAAACATGCCTTTGTACGCTGCAGGTGTTTCACAATGTTTTAGGAATCGTTTCAGCATCATGTTTCGGATGAAATGCATCATTCTGAGTAGTCAAGGTAATTAATCGGCGGAGAGGACGAGGAGAATGGGTTGCAAGATGAAGGACACATCTAAGGCTTGGCAGGAGCTGAGTTTGTTACCCCTGCCTTGGTTCGCACCGTTAGCGCTGCTCTTCAGGTCAGACAAGGTCTGCAAAGAAAGAAAGAAAAATCCATTAGAGGAAGATCTGAAGAGCTTATATTGGCTCCTTGGGTCCATCAGGCCTTTGCAACATGCGCTCATTAAATTTGTTGTCTTGTTAAACAATGCGAAAGGACACCAATTTCTCACCAAAGGGGTGTAACTCGCTCTAGATTGAAATCAGCAGGAGGAATTTCCACCTCGCCAGCCATTGAACTTTACCGCGCTGAGAAACTGTGGATAACAAGACAAGGGTCAGCGCACATCCTTGGAGTGCGGGAAGAGCATTTTGACAAAGACAGTGCTCCTAATTGAATGTTCTTGTCTCTGCTGTCGGTTAATTCTGGTTGTTAGATCTTTTGGCACGTTCCCCCCCCCTCCCCCCTTTCCTTTGGGTGTGTAGTTTCTGGACTTATGACATGTGATCTCTTCTGTCCAATTAAAATGGTTCTAATTCCACACAGAGGAGCGGTTCTGGTGCCAAGAGGGAGTCGAAACCAAATTGCCATTAGCTCTGGAAACGACAGGCTGGCTGCGCTGCAGATTAAATACAGTATTGAACACCCAAGGAATTTCCCAGGAGAATTGACAGCCTCGCCTTCGCAGTGTGGTGTTGACAGAACATTTTGCTTGCTGGTAGGAGAGCTGACTTCCCTGGGTTGTCTGGAGACAAGGGACATGGGCACGTTGCGGTGTCTCCCGCCTGTTCATTAACTCTGGGTAACTGTCACACTGTACCATGTTAGTTTAGGTCGTTTGCCTTTCGATTGCCATGAAATGATGGTTTATTAATAGGAAGAAATGAATTTTGATTCATGTCAAGGATCTTGAAGACCACACGGTCTGACGTTGGAAGTTGCATGGAGTTAAAACTTTTGCATGATGCATAAATATTAGGGTTTTTTTGACAGCTATAGCTTAAATCAAAACACACCACGGCAGGGAATGCGGTTTTAAAGGGGCAGCAGGTGGGATCCTGGTTAGCCACTGTCTTTGGACTTAAAAAGTACAGGTTTGAATCCCTGCTCTGGTAACCTTGACCAAGGCGCAGTACTTACCCTGAGTTTGACATAATAGAAATTACCTAGTAAATTAGTGTAAGTAGCTTTGGAGAAAAGCATCAGCTAAATAAAAATGCTTAAGGTAAAGAAATTAATAATAAAAATAATAGTAGTAGTAAATGTATTTCAGCTGTGATTTATATTTACTGTCATCAAGGGTTGTCGTTTGTTGAGGGTAATCGTGTGGAAAAAGGGAAGTGGTAAGTATATAAGTTTTGTTTTTTTTTCATTGAAATTAGAGAGGGAATGTAAAGGAAGGCGGTTCAACTGTTCAGTATAAGCACACATATTTGGTAGAATGGACCCTTCAAATGAAAGTGTCTATGTAGCTAAGGTGTGCTGCTCGATATGTGGGATGCAGACGTGGCGGCCCCTGGGAAGCCACTGGTGAGAGGATTCCACACACCAGGTTCACCGTGGAGTGAGAAGGGGACAGCGGATGTTCACAAAGCTAAACTACTCTGTTCCATCCTTCCACTGATACAGAGCTCCTCTGTAGGCCACAAGTAATATTTGTGATGGTGGCTGATAACTTTGAACTGGAGTAGTTACATAAGGGCCTACATAATAATACAGATCTGGAGCGATACTGGAGACAGCTTTTTAGTTCTGCGTGCCAACTAAACATTGTATTTGTACTGCTGTCTCAGCTTTCAGAGCAACACAAAGGAAACAACAAAAAGGTTCGGATTTTTTGTTGAGTCTGTACATTTGAAAAAACTGCAGTATAGAATTTTTTACATAGTGTTCATTTAGTTTACTGTTCAGTGTGCGGAAGTACCATACTATAATTTACCCCCTGACAAAGTGGCCGCACATTTACTGCAGTGGTTCTTAACCCTTTTCCTGATAATTGTTCAAAAATGAATAAATAATTATTCTTTATTAGCCTTAAGTTGCTAATTAAATAAGCACATAATTCATACCATGGTGAATTGAACGTATTAGTTGAGGACTAATGAAGATACTGGCACTGTTGCCAAAGCTTATGCTGATAAAATATATTCCCTTGAGTCATTTGTGAGGCTGAGAATGAATTGGTATTAAACTTATTAAATGCTAGATTAATCTTGTTTAAATATTCACACCTTAAAATGATGTAGTCAGTAATATTTGATCTCTGAAGTTAGTCATATTATCTGTGAGCATGTGGGACACTTTTCAAGGTGCGAAGGTATCTTCTTGTTGTTTTAACCATTATAGACACTGATTTACTAGTTTATTATTAAGCATTTATGCGACACTTTTCTTTAGCGCAACATACAGTGTTAATTATATTCACTTATACAACAAGATATTTTATATTCATTAAGTGTGTACCTTGTTCAAGGGTACTACAGCTAGAGCAGGATTTAACCCAGGTTATACAGTTGCAAGACAACGGCTCTAATAGCTAAACTACCTGCTGCCCCAGTACAGAATATAGGGAGTTTCAACTAACATGTTTAAAATAATCTATTTTAAATTAATTTAACAGCTCAATCAAGGTTAATTAACGACAAGTTAGGTTAAAACAAAAAGCAGCGTACACAGTGGGTCACCTGGAAAAGCAGTGCTCCAGCATCGACAGCGATGAAGCTGTAACATCAGTCAGTTATTTCTCATCTTCCTTTGCGATTTGTGGGTGATGTTTACCCTTGTGATACCCAGTTAATGATTTGTTAATAAAGTAGTTTTGAAATTAAATAACAGCCCATTAGATAAACCATATGGTGTTCCTGGCAGTGCTATAGTGCAAGCTGTTTTCTCAATGGCATCCAATTCTGCACGTCCTGTGGCGAAGTCAGGCAAGACTTCATGTGTTACTTCTGCGGGCCAGAATTTGGTTGGCATCATTACTGGATGTTGTGGAGATATGGCTGAGTGCAAAAACAAGACAATAAACAAACAAACAATAAACAAGTGAATAATCCACATTCTGACCTAGTTCAGCTGGTAAACAGACATATGTGCTCAAGTGAGATGCTTGGCAGCGTGTCATCGTACGTGAGCACAGGGTCTCCTGCTAAACCCTAAACAAGCACTAAAACTACACTTGGTGGTTTGTGACCACTGCTTATTTGAATACCAGTATGCAGGTGGGAGTTTACAATGGGGGGGGGGAATATCCATGTGATTTTGAAGAGGGTTTTGTGATCCCTCTTGGCCTTTTAAATTTTAACGTCATTGGTGAGAAGTCCCATATTTTTTAATTTACTGATTCCAACACCATAATTGTACTCCATATAATTATTATTTATTTAAAATATTTTTTATCATGGATAATCAACGCTGAACAGTGACAATGATATCGGGTGAATACCCTGAATCGAGACAGTAAAAAAATACCCACCTGTTTCAGTAGATGAGTAAGTGTAAGCAGGTGAACATGGTAAGTTGCTTTGAACAAAAAAAGCTAAATCAAATAATAGTATTTGAGTGTGTCGATTCAGGTGTGATTTATGTTTAATCTTTGTTGAGTGTTGCGTTTTGTTCAGTGTCTGTGATTGTGAGGGAGCAGGTAATATTTAGTTGGTTGTGTTGTGGATATTGTGAATAAATGCAAATGTAAAGGAGAGGAAGGCGGCTAATCCCTGACCAAAAGACTTGCCTACACAAGGTAGTGAAGGTCTTACCAAGGAGGAGGATCCACATAGCTAAAATGTGTTGTTAATCTGATCAAGTGTGCTGCTTGATCTGAGGGCTGTGGAAATGGCTGCTCTTCCTCTTCCCTTTAAACCACAAAAAAACACGAAAGCTAAATTTAACGGGTTGTGTTGACTGCTGATTTAAATACCAGTAAGAAGAAGGGAATTCACACAGAGGAAAAGTCTAAGTTGTTCTGAAGCAGGTCAGTTATCCCTCTTGGCCTTTTGCATTATGATGTCATTGTTAAAAAAAGATCCAATAATTTTAATTTACTGATTAAAACATTGTATTCATATGTATTATTTATATATTAAAAATTAGTAAAAAAAAAAACAAGCTTACAGCCAAGACAAGTGTCCTTGATCGTGGAAAATTAACATCAAAAAGTGAGAATGATGCGCAGCATAAAATGCTCGGTGCAGTCGATCTCGGTTTGCTTTGTCTTGTAGTGTGTTTAGAGTCTCTTGGAAAAATTGTGAGCGTAGAAGGACCTTTCAGGTGTACAGTTCATCAACGTAATAGTTTTTCCTCGTCTGATTAATCGTGATGAATGGCCTTTTTGCTGCCCTGTGGAACGGGACTCCCCCACAAACAGGGTCAGTGAAGTCGTTGCTAGCCTTTTATTTATCTGCACGCCATATTCACACAGGAAATATTGCTGAGTCGAGCTTAGGCTAGCAGCTTTTATGGAGAAGCGTTTAAGAGAGGTCATTTGTCTTATCACTTTTGCGGGCAGCTTGCTTACAGACTTTTAAAGAAGAAATTGCTCACAACTCAGCGGGTCTGTACCCAGGCATTATTTGTGGAATGGAATGACTTGAAACAAATATAAGCCCTTTATGTTTACTTTTATTAGACGGTGGATTGAACCTCACTTGGTGTGTCTAAGCAAAGTTGATTTGTAATTCCATTTCCCTCCAGGTCCTCTACTTCCACACCTCTCTCAGGATCCCCAACGTGGTAGCCGTCGTCGAGGTCGTGTCTCTGGAGGACAAATCGGACGGCTCCCATCCTGCACTGGGCTGTGGCATTGCGATACTGCACCTCTTTCCCAGAAAGGGTGATCCGGTGGAAACTCCTGACTCTCAGCCACAGAGGAGGTGAGATGAATGCTGTAATACTACAGCTAAAACTGGTGAAATGATGAAATAGCAGGAAAATATCAGTTTTTTAACTTTAGGTTTTTTCACTCCTTTTGAGATTCTCCCAAGTACTGTTACATGTGATTTTCCATTATGTGAGAAATGGTAACTTTAAAGTCCAGTCTTCTGTATGGTCCGTTCAGTCCACTTGCGAGTCATGTGGGAATAAATGAGTGATGGTGCTGGCCATTGTTCAAGTGAAAACAGCCTTTGTTCTTACAATCCTAAAGGGTGTCTGTCTACCAGGGGACCCCAAGGGCCCTGCTTCACCCAGCACTGCGAGACCCCATGGAACGTGAGTTTCCTCCTGCTGCTTCCCTTTTTCCCATGCCTAGGATCAGATTTATTTTCTGCTTTGTGTGTGACAATGACCCAGTGTCATTCTGAAATACTGAAAACTTCTTTTTCAACTTTATTTTCTTGAAAAATATTGATTATGATGGTGTCAATTGCAGCTTCTGCAGATTTTAAAGCTTTTTAACTTTTTTTTTTCCTGAGTCTGCAGGCTACATTACTGTTGCATCTAAATTTTTTCCCCCATAAGTTCTTGCATATATTTGTATGTATGAGTATATATTGTTTATGTCTCATTTAGCTGACATTTCTCTTTACAATGACTCATAATTTTAAGACACTTACAATTATTTACCCATTTATGTAGCAGGTAAATTTTTACTGTATTAATTCAGTGTAAATATGTTACTTAGATTACAGCAGGAAGTGGGATTTCAACCTGGGTCCTTTAGGCCAAAGGCAGATTCCTCTTAATTAATTACATTTAATAGTAACATTTTTAATAACAGCTTTCTAATTTGTAATTCACAGAAATTTGTAGACATACTAAAGTGGAAAATCATACTGTGACCTTCTAATATTGTGATCTAATGAATGAGGAATGTACTAAAACACCCTTTTACTGTGGTGTAGGTGTGTGTGAGTGTCTGTGTCTGTACGTGTGAGGCCAGTTGAGTTAGGTTGATGACATTTGGGCTCCAGTCCTTGCTGGTTCACGCCTTGTCACGCATGAAAAGGACCTCCATCCAGCATCCTGCGAGGTCTTCAGCTTTTTGGACTCGGACAAGGAAAAAGATAATTAGCCTTTAGGTCTCATTTAGGTGAAAGATGGCCCAGAGTTACTAGTGACACATTGGTGGGTAATGGCACCCGCCACACAAACAGTACGGTGATGACAGCGTCAAAGCCGTCAGTGATGTAAGGGTTAAATGGACATCTTTATGATTGTTGTCCGCACCTGAAGAGCTCCGACAGCCGGTCAGGTTGAGTTGGCGCTGGGTAATTGCCTGAGTGCATCAAGGTATGAGAAAGCAACCAGCAGGATGTGCTGTGAGGAAATGGACGTCTGTCCTCTGAGAAGCTGCCATTTGTAATGAGGAGGGAGGAAGTAGTTCAGAGTGCTTTTTAACTCTCGGAAGCATGACTTTGCCAGGGGCAGCTGGGTTGAAAACCCCTTTGTAGGAGTTATTCTTAATGAATAAAGGTTTGGGTCTACAGCAGTATCCAGTCACTCATCTGTCTGTCTGTTTCTGTTCACTTGTCTACCTTTCTGTCTGTCTGTCTGTCTTTTTTCATCCACTGTCCAGCTTCCCTCACTGTCTGTCTGACCATCTATTGCCTGTCTGTCTCTCTCTATTAGCAGTTCATGATCCATCTTTCTGTCTGTATCCCTCTGTCTGTGTGCCGGTACCTTCTGTTGTCAGTCTCTGTGTGCTTGTACACCTTAGTGTGTCTTCCTGTTATTTTCTTGTCTGTGTATGACCATCCCTCTGTCTCTTTGACCTTCCGCAGCCCATTTGTCTCTCTGTTTGCCTACCTACCTGCCTGTGTCCCTCAGTTACCTGTCTGTTCACTTATCCACCTACTTTCTATTCATGCTTTTCAGCTATCATACATCTCTGTCTCTCTCTGTTTGCTTGTCTATGTGTCCATTCGTCCAGTCACGTCTTTCTGTTTGTTAATCAGGTTACGTCTCTTGCCTGTTTTTATGTATGTCCATTTGTCTGTCTACCTCTTCACAGTCCATCTATTTGCTTGTGTTGCTGTCTGTCTATTTGTCTGTCTGTTCAAGCAAAATGCAGCCCTGTAAAGAGAGATTCTGCACCTCCTCTGCATTAGGAGACACTGCAGGACAAACGGGGAGAACCTGACCAGGTTCCTGAAACGGCTGAGTTAACGAAAAAAAATGCAACAGCAAAAATCAAACACTTAAATTAGAAAGGTTTATTTTGAAATATGAAAAGTTTTACCCACCCAGAGGAGTAAATGTCAGGTTTTATCCTCAGCTGTGTGCAGAAGCAGTCCTTCCTCTATGCAGATTGTGGCAGACAGTGGGTTTGAGTTGCCGTATGTTCACAGCTTGGTCAGCCATCGGCTAGTTTACACTCTGCTGGTCAGATAGTGGCAGCGGTGTGCGGTGAGTTGGGGCCATTTAGGGAAGGGACTCGGATCCCTCTGTGGGCTGTAGTGAAACCGGGACGGTCTGGTGCTTTCATTACTTCCGCTTCGGTAATATAGCCCCCGTGGCTGACTGGAGATGGAGATCTAGTGGAATGAAGGAGCTGGTGGCAGCACTATGGGAGGTGAACTTGAAAGTGCATCTTGAGGGTTGAACGTGTGAGTAATGAACACTATTGCGCTAGAACACAAACCCCCATCAACCATCTGCCTCCCAGGGTCAGTCTGCTTCTCAAGACTCGTTTGCAAGTTAACCTCCAACCCCTACAAGATGCCTTATGCATTAAGCAGAAGAGTCCCAAAGTAGGAGATGTACAGTGCTAATGAAAATTTTGAGTACATGTAAGCAACCTGGGCAGTATCTGTGTGGGACAAAGCAATACAAGAATGTTAGGAAGACATGGTGCCTCATTTCCTCATCAGTCTTGCTTGCCAAATGATTGAGTTTCCCTCAGAACTGCTGAATCCCTTTAATTTGTGAAGGGTCTCAGTCATCTCCCTATCTCTTATCTCTATATGGACCATATGTCTGAGGCCTTATTCATTTGTCTGATCATTTCTGAATCAATTTTATGTGCATTTACTCCCCCTAATTTATGTGGGCAAAAATGGCCGTGTTGGACAAACGAAATGCAGTTTTGTTTACTCAGAGCTGTATGTTGCTTTAGAGAAAATCATCTGCTAAATCAGTATATGTAAATATACTATTTTCCAGTGAGTGGACTGTCACTTTTGACTGGAACTGACAGCTGCATTAGTCAAGTCTTCCCGAACCAGGGAAAGTAAACAAGGTCTGGCCCCACCTCTGAACTAGATCTTACATTACTATGGTATTCCCCTCGGATTGCCCTTGTACACCAGGTGGATCGAGCACTGCAGCAGATGCGACTGTCAGCAACCCCGATGGAAGCTTGGCAGCAGCAGCACGTGGGTGGTGGGCGGCGGATGGCTGAAAGCAGCATGTGGCTTCCCCGTGTCGCCATCCCACAGTGGGGACAGCATGGGGGCTCCCTGTAAGCCCTGTTTCAGCCCTTTCGCTCCCCTCAAGCTCTCAGCAGTGTCTACAATTAACCTCCCCGCTTCTGCGTCGCATCCCATAGAGGTCTAATGAAGCACCGACATCCTGCAGGTTAAGATGACCAGAGTTTTTAACATTGATTCATACAGTGGTATCACACCTAATCTGACTGAACAGCTCGACTGGGTACTTTATGTGAGCCAGAAGAATTCAGATTAGCACGCCTTGTTAATTTTATCATTAAACAGTGGTTTTTGCAGTTAGGGCCATAACAATTTGGATGTAGGGATTGGTGACTACAGTAAGCGAGGAGATGGGAGAGGAGGGAGGATGAGGCCCGGAGGGAAGAAGCGAGGGGTGATGAGGGCATGTCTAATGTACCATCTCGGTGCACCTGGGACTGTGACCCAGTTGTTCGACTTGTTTCAGCCATTGGCCCTTTCATCCCATATACTGCTACCCGGCTAATGGTTTATGTCTCCGGATGGTGCAGTTCCGGTCCATCTCCGTCTCCAACAAAGATATATAAAAGTAAGCTGGGAAATTTTAGAGGTTTGTGTAATGGTCCTTTGAAAGGGACCCTTTGAAGTGAAGGTCAGTCTTGGCAGGGAGTAAACTCGGGATTAATGTCATGATTGTCTGCTTTGTGCTTCCGTGAGCAAAGCAGATTCAGCCTGACAGGGTTCACTTCCACCTCAAATTAAGCACAACTTCTCAATTGAAACGTTGTGTTTGAAATGAGTGGCAAAGCTGCCGAAAGTAGATTGCAAATTTTTAATTGGTTTGAATTCAGACAAATTTAATTTTGTTTTGTAAATATTTTCCAACTTTGGATATCAAATTAGTGCAAAGGTCGAGGAGAGGAGCAGGTGAGGGCCAAACCAAACGGGGCCTCTGGACATATATCCACGCGTTGTCCCATGCCCTTGTGGTGTCTTCTGTGTGTCCTGTGGCTCTGTGTTTTTGGTGATTGTTCTTGATTTTCTTAAATGTAGGTTAAAATTGTACATAATAAGATGCCATCAAAGATTGCTCTCTTTCTGAAGAGCTTTTTCCTACCACGATGAATTTCAGGTTGCTTTTTGCCTATAAACCACCTTCATTTACATCAGTCACTTTGAAACCACGAAGATAGTTATTTCCTCATTTTGATGTGATCATGTTGGCTGTCATCTGTCATCCTGCTTGCAAATCCCTCCCTCTGATAGCAGATGAAACCAGCTTCTGCTGCTCCTGAAGCGATGATGTCGAGATAGACATCACGCAGGTCCGACACATGGCTTGACGACAGGAGACCCCGTGGTCTGCTTCCTCGGCCTCTCCTGCCCTGCAGTGCCCGGTTCTGTCTGCACACGGCACACTTTTGTCCTGCTGCTCGCTGCAGATTTAGGTTGTGAATATGGGTCAGTGTTTTGCTTCCCCTGCTCTTGAGGTTCTCGTTGTCGTCTAATCATCTCACTTTGTTTAGAGGAGGGGGATCAGAGGCGAATAGAAAACCTTGTCTGATGGGGCCTGAGAAATGCCATTTTCATAGGCTTTTTGAATATACTAAGTGGGGCTGTGTTTGTGAAACTTGTCTGTCGATAGCTGGTATAAATGGAACCAGCAGATGGGGTCACTGTCATCGATTCTCTTATGTTTATATACTGATTAGAGATTTGCATATTAAGAGGCGTGTCCTCACCCAAAATCACACATTAGGCATTTTTTGGTAATTAACATAATCTTTGCCTGGTTTTGTCAAGCTTTTTGACTTGTGCCATTCTTTGTACCTTCTTTCTTTGCATGTCGCTGCAAATTAAAAATTAATTATACGTACTTCTTGGTTGAAGGAAGGTTAAATGAAGTGTGGATTGCTGTCTGATTTTTCTTTCCTGTTGTTACTCAAATGAAATGACAGACTAATATTCATCTTGACGTACTATTGAAATTCGCTACATGAAAATTTCATTCTGATTCAGTGCCCTGAAATGTTCTGGCTCTTGGCAGTCTGACTCCATCACCTGCTCCCTGACAACAGCGAACCGTTTCCCTGCCTCCTTTCTGGAACGCACTTTGGTCTTTCACTGTGATTTTTCAAACGTGGGGCAGGTTGTTCAGATGAGTCTGAGCTTGCAGCTTTGGTGTGTTGCAATGAAATGCCACGAGAATAAGAAAGAATTTTACACCTTGCGATTAATGCCGTATTTCTGTATCGTCCCAGTGTAAAGTAAAAAAAAAAAAAAAAAAAAAAAAAATTAGTTTTTCTTTTTTTATTACTTGTAAGTATCTTGTGATAGAAATTTTATGCTGTAAAGTATGGACAAAAATGGGGGGGTTGGTAATGGACCCCAGTTTGAAATCCCTGTACTTGCTGTAGTCTGCTTGTTTAAGGTATATTTATTCTGAATTGATACAGAAAAAAATGCACCGCTGTATAAATGGGCGCATCATTATTCGTAACTCACATTGTAACTCAGAAAAAAGAGGCTTAGTAATATTATAACCAGGGGACAGCTTCATATTTTAGCAGTTTCAGCTTTTGGTTGTTTTTGTTTCTTGTGCGTAACATTCTCAGTTGTACTGCAGCAGTGACCTAATAGTTCTGTTGCCAACTACGGTATCTGTGTGAGCGGCATTTCCGTTTTCCTTTTCAGAGAGCGGGCTCCTCACGCCGTTGGAGGGCGTCTACCTGCACTATTCCTTGCAGCCGCATCCACCCCTGCAGCTGGTCATGGCGCTGCTGCCCCAGAACACGCTGGTGTCAGGTTCAGAGCCCATCCCTGGGGTTGTGCCCTCCTCTGACATTACAGGTGACATGGATGCGACGGGTGGAAAAATGGGGCAGTGACAAGTATCAGTCAGTCCAGCATTTATACAGTATAATGGACACTCACTTGTATCCTGCAGGTCTCTAATTTTTGTTCCAAGAAGAATCATGATATAAGTTGAGCAACCTGAAATACTCTACTAAAAATTAGCCACCTGTATAAATAGGGTAAAAAATTATTAGTTTATAAACTTAGTGTGCAAACTTTATACTTTGGGCAAATGAAATTTTGGGTGAAAAATAAAAATGTAATATGATTAACTATAACTGTAGCTATGCCACTACTATTCAGCTGTGTAAATGGGCAAAACTGTAAGTTGCTACTAATAATAATAATGCTATCTATACTACTGCTACTAAAATTACTACCACTTAGAATAGTAATAATTTGTTGCTGCTGCTACTATGATTTAGCATTGTGTTGACTGCTAGTAAAAAGTGACATCTTTGCTTCTATGGGAGTGCAATTCCAGAAGGCTGGAGACCTCCTTTGTGTAGTAAAGGAATGCAAAAGGGACAAGAACTTAGCTCTGTACCGGAGCCAGAACATATGTTGGTTCTAAGTCCCATTTTTGCTTTCTGGACGTGGAACAAACACAAGATTTGGCTTGGAAAGTGGCACGGTGGCCCTGGGACGCAGCACTCCATTCTGCATGCAGACGGAGAGCAGCCCTCACAAAGGGCCTGGCCTGCAGAGATGCGCTTGGCAGTTTTTTGCTTTCGTACTAATTAATGGTTTAAATTTTTTAATGTATCAGAATATTAACTTTGTGTTTATTTGAGTGAGCAGATTAATGAATCGTGAGTCTAGGTGATTGCTCCAATAATTGGAGGGTTGATCCGCAGTGATTTAATCTTTAATACCATGAAGCTTGTTCTTCGGTTTCCCCCCAGTGGACGGCGTGGAAGGTTTCAAACCGTGCGTCACTGCACGTGGTTTAGTGAGGTGCCAGACATTCCCGTGCCCTCCTTTCCCTTGAAATTTTGCTTTCAAGTGCATAAAACAAAGTTTATCAAGGAGGATAATGAAACGAATTGAGTGTGATCATGCAGCATAACTAAGCTGCAGGTGGAGGAGGGGCCAAGAGTTGAGATCCACACCTGTAAAGCAATGTGCAGGTTATATCACAGCAAACAAATTGTCTTTAAAAGCTGATGACAATTCGTGAGACCAATTACTAATTTATACAACCGGATAAACTTTACTGGACCGATTCAGGGTAAGTACCTTAATCAAGGGTAACACAGTAGGAAGTGGGATTTGAACCATACGTTTGGAGTGCAAAGGAGGCAGTTCTAACCACTACACCGCTTACTGACCATATTCATTTACCTGACAGTATTTGCCAAAGCAGCTTTCAATTATTTACCAATTTAAAAAAATATATGACTTATTATAAAACTTACTAAATGTTTACTTGCAATCATAGAGTCAGTGTTGGGAGACAGAGTGTTGTCTTGAGAAGGACTAAGAAAATTTTCCTCTCTATTCTTGTCATTTTAATCATTAGCAAGTATGATTCTCCTTGATTTTTAAATAATGTTTAACTTTTAAATATGAGGCTATTTGCTGAACGTTAATTGATTCCAATGAATGTGCTGTTAACATTCTCCTCATTCTGTGAAACTGTCCTCCTGGACCTTGTTCCACTGCTGATGCAATACCAGCTTGGCTGTATGCTCACGGCGAGGTGGTGGGGGTCTCAGAGGTATTGAACAGTTGGGCTCACGCTGGCTTGAAAGACCAGTTGAAAGAGGGCCGTCAGCTCCTGGGAGGATGCCGACACTTAGCAGCAAACTTGATGGGAGGAGGTGTTCATTCCCAGCAACCTCATGATGTTCACTCAAACCCCAAACACTCCTCCGTCCCTCTCAGATGGGGCGGTTAGATCAGGTATATTGTAAAACACTTGGGCCAGCCTGGGGTGCAGAGGTTACAGCCACTGCCTTTGGGGTCAAATCCAACCGACCAAGGTACTTACTGTGAATTTATATTTAGTGAATTATACTCTATTTAATATGATATGTACAGAATGGCACGATGGTGCAGCAAGTAGCACTGCGCCCTCATGATGTTCAAATTCATCTCAGTCTGTGTGGAGTTTGCATGTTCTTCCTGTGTCTTGTGTGGGTTTCCTCCAGGTGCGTGCGTGCGTGCGTGCGTGCGTGCGGGCGGGCGTGCGTGCACCTTGTGATGGACTGGTGTCCCCTCCAGCATGTAGTTTTATAACCTAGTGTCCAGTAATACTGGCAAAGGCTCTGGACCACTGCAACCCTGATCAGGATAAAGTGTGTAAGGACAATTGATAGATGAATAATGTATACTGTATAATAATATAAATGGGTAAATAGTTGTAATTAGCATAATATTGTAAGTTGTTTTGGCGCATAGTGTCAGATAAATATATTTAAACTGTGTGTCTGTGTGTGTAAAGGCAGCTATCTTGCAGTGTAGTTGATTTTCAATTTGTGATTATAATCTAGAAAAATTCTCAGTACGTTTTCCTCTTTAAAAAAGTGAAGTTATTCTAAATATTTCTGTAGTTTTTTCATATATATGTTAAAATATATAGGAAAAAGTAATTGATTTATTTATTTCATACTTTGCTCTAAAACTACAGAGAATATTAAGCTACTTAATATTACTCATCCAATAATATGGAAAGGTAATTGTTACTATATAATGCAGAGTAACTACCTTGATCATGGACAAATGATGGGATTTGAATCTTGGTCATTCATATGCAATGGGATTGCTGTAATCACTACGCCTCCTGCTGGCCAACAATGAGATGCAGAGCAGATGTAGCTGTTGCTGGGCTTTTCCCTGTGGGGTGGTGGTGCATGATGGATGTTTTGTGGGTTTCAGCGGATGCGCTCCGGAAACCACGCCTCTTGAAGAGCTTCACCTGCCACCTGGACAAGCTCTCCGTCGTGCTGCACCCTTCACTGGAGAAGTTTGAGGAGCAGCTGCTGCAGTTACTGAACGCAGACCGCCTGAGCCAGGTAGGGACCCTGGGAGCAGCATGGGCATCATGGAGGCCAGTGTTTGAAATGTTGTATTCACTTATACCCTTTTCAAACCTCACACAATAATTTCTAAAAATTGTTCTTAGCTTGTTAATTATTTATCATTAGATTTACTGCTGGGGAAGGTCTTTTAACTGCAGATTACAGGCACTACTGAGGCTATAAAGTGAGAAATTTTCATTCATTGTAGAACTACTATATAAGTAGTTGGAAATATTAACTTTTCTTTATCGTATCATTAAATATGTATTTGTGGTGAATTATCTTAAAAAATTATCTTAGAAAGAGTCGGATGAATAGAAGTAGAAAAAGTAAGATAATTACTTATATCTCTACTCTCTAATAGCTTTTGCTCATTTTGGTTTACTGGATTGTTTTATGTTCATTTTTTATTTTTAACCCTTTGTAAAGTGAACGGTCCAGGATTTGAGCTGTATAAGCTGGGTGTCAGCCTCCATATTTGCTCCTACTCTTTATTCTACTTTGTTTTTTTCTGTACTTTTATGGTTCATCACACTTTGGGAGTTGCAAAAATTGAATTTTGTTAACAATAATAAAGATGAATTTAATTGAAATTTTAATGCAATTTATATACTTTTATACACTTGAGCAGAGCCAGTAGCTTAGTGCACAAACCTCGGACAAAGCACAAACAGACTTAGTGCACAAACAGATTAAAAAATAAAATAAATAAATCGATAAATGAATAAACAAATAGGGGATCTTTAAACTTAAAGGCCTTGCTGTGGCCTCTGTAAGCATCAAAGCAGGTTAGTGCAGTTGGTTGTTTTTCTCCATTTCCATGATGAATGTGATAATTCATGTGGCACTGAAAATAATGGCATAATATTAATTGAACCCCCGCCAAAGTGCTACTTTCCCTGCATGACCAGCGAGCTCTTTTTTGAGGTGACACTCGCACTTTTCCCTCCCGAGGTGCCACATCCTCCTGGCACATGGCGCAGCATGGCAGTGTGAGCGGGATCAATGGGTAGCTTGAACCGATAATACGGTGCTCCGTATTCCTCACGTGGCCGTTTTGGTGGAGGTTCTGGAAAGTAGGGCACTCTTAGTAGTCACTGCTGCTTTTTTACACCCAAGCAAGTGCAACTGTTCACATGAATAAGATCAGTTATCCTGTGTTCATATCACATGCATTTAAAAGAATTTGGATGGTGCTTAATGCATATTTTGTAGCTAATAACATTTATTAGGAGGTTTTGTACAAAAAATAATTAGTTGACTTTACCCAGTAAAAACTCTTGTTGTGCAGTGTATTAAAATTAATACAGATGATGATGTGTTTTTTTCTGAAATTAGTCCTGGAAGTATTCACCATCTATTCTGGCTATGCCCTGTGGTTAAAAAAAAAACTTTTTGTACTGAGTTGCAAACATATTAAAAAAGTCCAATATTGATATTAGTTTTAAAGAAATGGATGCCATAAGAAACTTTAAAAGAATGATGAAAAATATTATTTGTAATTGACTTTATCATAATGGCATGTTACTATACTCACAAAGAATCTGTGTTTGAACCTTTTGAAACTGATCAAAATAGTTGCCAGATAACTATTTTGAAGTTTAAAAACAAAAAACAGTATTAAAACACCAGTGGTCATTTTGTTAGTCTGTTTTTATAATGCATATCTATATAATCATGTCAATTCTTGACAATGTTTCTGGATATCTTGCATGTCGGGTGGCTCAGCAAGTAGCGCTCAGCTGGTTGGATTTGGGTTTGGGTTTGAATCCAGCTCAGTCTCTGTAGAGTTTGTTTGCTGTCCCTGTGTCTGTGTGAGTTTCCTCTGGGTGCTCTGGTTTCCTCTCATTTATTTGGTCATTGTAAATGGTGTGTGCCCACCCTGTGATGGAGTGGCATCCCATCCAGGATCAGTTTCATGGCCTTGTGCTTGTCCTTCTGGGATCACCCCTGGATTGCTGGTTAGGACTCCTGTATGTGTTATATTTTGTAAAAACATTACTATACCTCAGGTGTCTGGTTATAGAGATGTCCAGGTTGTTTGGGCTCATTTAAAAAAAAAAAAAAAAAAAAAAAAAAAAAAAATT
>UFQX01000123.1:574820-596798 GCA_900497675.1 Arapaima gigas | reverse complement strand
TTTGGGGTCATTTAAAAAAAAAAAAAAAAAAAAAAAAAAAACAAATTCAATGTTTTCCTGAATTTTAAAGAAACAGCTGGACAAAATCAAAAAAGTGGAAGGCACATAATAAATAAATAACTTTGTTTCATTGTTCTTGAGTAATTTGCAAGCTTATGACTTAAAGCATTTTTCATTTTATGTATTTAATTAAATGGCGAACTGGTGAGGAACTATTGTATGTGCTGTGCCAGACGCTTTGTAGCTGACTGTTATTATTCAATAGCTATATGTTTATATTCTGTAGTCTATTTTATTGTCTTATTTGTCACTTTATGCTGCGTTTCATCAAAATATAATATTTTCTTTATTAATGACAGGATTACTATTATATCAAAAAAGGTTATGTGATATATCGGAATGGTCAATAGGATCACTATAGCCCCTCTCCTTCTCAGTATGGTCATGTGAGGATGAGCTGTGCATGATTTCTCAACAGGCATTGAAGATGTATTTATATATAAAATTGAAGAATGATGTTGAGGAAATGCACAAATCCAGATTCAGAACAGATGGGAAGACTCCAAGGTACCTCAGAGAAACACGCACTTTGTTGCTCCAGTTTGTACTGCTTGCATAGGCATGAATACGGTGAGACAAGTAATAAAGACCAACAAAACACACATGTACGATCTGTTCCTCTAGTGAGAACCAAAAAAGTTTTCATACTTTTACAGTGTGGTCACCTATCTCAGTACAGTGGATAGAATTTATGCCACAGGAATTTGGGGATGGCCTGCAGTTGCAAGGAAGTTTAATAAGGTGCTGTGACCTTCACAGGCAACTAGCTACTAACAGAGAAGCATTTTCTTCTTGAACATTTTTTTCCACAGTGGTGGAGCCTAAAGGCACAAGGCAAATGTAATGGATCTGTTTCCATGAAATAAGGATTTACAGGCATGGTTTTGTATTGTTCAGCAAGATGAGGCAGTCAGACAGTTATGGGGATGTTTGCCTGCCAAGTCTGTTCAGTTGAGGTTCAGGTGAGTGGAGTGTGAAGTACGTGGACCCCTGCGGTCCTGCTTGACAGGTGCTCCCACTTTGGTTGGAACCTGCATCTTGTCAGAGATGCTCTGATCACCTGCTGTTAAGAGCGGATTTTTGTATTGGAACATTTTTTATTCTTTCTGCCACAAAATCATGCCACTATGTTCAGGAGCAATTAAATTCACACTCATTTAGCTGACACTTTCCTCCAAAGGAGTGAACACCGAGTTAACCGTACATATATGGCTGGTAATTTTTACTGAATCAATTTAGGGTAAGTATCTTGATCAAGGGTAGTATTGTACAGGAGAAGGTAGAATTTGAACCTGGATTGTTTGAGAAGGTGGTGAGAGATCTGACATTTTAGTTTAATCTTGTTGACACTGATAGGCGTTAACTATAAAGTCATCTTATTTCAGTAAAATAGAGGTGTGAGGAGCTGTAGTCCTTCCGCTCTCAGTCCTAAAGCTCTGCAGTGACTCAACATCATCATTTACATCTTTTAAAACTGCATACTTAGTACTGATGCAAAGGGTCTTTATGTACTGATGTGGCATTTTCTTTGTCTTTGAAAAAATAAGTAAATGCTTCTTCAGAATTTTACGGCAAAAGTTGTAGTCTGGAAAATTATGAGCAGCTGAATTGTAAACTTTTATTCAGGGTGGTATAGTGGTGCTGGGGGTGGGTATGGGTTTGAATCCACCTTTTGGAGTTTGCATGTTCTCCTCGCATTTCTTCTGGCTGCTCTGGTTTTCTCCCACAGTTGAAAGATGTTAGATGGCTTACTCCAAATTGCCCTTAGGTTGTGTATGACTGCCCTGTGAGTTGTGACCCATCCAGAGTGAACCTTGCCTCACCCTTCCAGCAGAGACTGGACCACCACAACCCTGTACTGGGGACTTTGTTAATGATGATAGATCAATGGGTGAGTTATATTTCTTATTATTTGTCCAAAGTGATGCTCTTAGATGAGCAGCCTCATCAGGGTATTGTTACTGGGATAATTCAGGTAGAGTACATGGTCAAAGCAGAAGTAGCATTCCAGGCTGGGACCTTCACATTGCAAAGTGACAGCTCTAGCCACTACAGTAGTTGCTGCTGTTTTAAATAATATTGTTTGCTCATAATAATATGTGGACATCGCCACAGCTGTCTGAATGATATGAAATGTGGCTTTTGTTCTGGCATAACACAGTGGTGTTCAGCCCTGGTCACAGCATTTCCCAGCATTTCAAAAACCCAGGGTTTCACAGCCTATGGCAATTTTACAAGTCTATCCTGTGGAAGCAGTTCCTGTTGGATGGAGCACTGAGTGCAGTAATCTGGGCCTGTATCAAGAGCCCAGGCAAACCCAAACCCAACTCTGCACACACTGGCAGACCTGTGAGTGAAGAACACTCTGGGCTGCTGGCCATCCCAGGGAATGAAGAAATATAACAGGATTTATGAGGGTGGCACTACGTAAAATGCCATTCAAAAACAATATTTCATAGAAAGAACTCGAAAAAAAATCCAAACGTGACGTCTTGGAGAAAGCTAAGCTACCCCCCCCTCCACTCTTATTTATGCAAACTGAGAGTAATTAAAACTCAAGAAGTAGCAGCAAAAAAAAAAAACAAAAAACAAACAAACAAATGGGGGAAAAGAAAAACGAGGCGGTATAATCGCATATAACCCCGACAGAATACCCCCCTTTTGTCGTGGCATTTATGGATGTCCTGTGTGGTAAAACGGAAGATCTCTGTGTACAATTAGTGCGCCGCTTAAATGGATAACTGCTCACAGCCGTCTCTGGTCCTGTGGGATTTGCCACAATTACGTGGCCACCTGTAAGAAGTTCTTCTTGAGTCCAGGATTTTTCTGCAATTAAATCGGGAAGTATTGCAAAGTGTTATTATGGAAAGCCTCGTGAAATTTATCTGTACTCGAGCAGTTGTCTGTACTCGAGCCAGTTTGCTCATCGCTGCTCTAATATGTCACAAACTGAATTGAGTCGCGGATGAGCCTTATTCTACTCATGTCTGGTCTGTCAAATAAGCAGATCTGGAGTGCTTCTGGGATCTTGCTTAAGGAAATTATATTTTCTTTTCTAAATATGTATTTTTCTTCCTATATTTCTTTGAATAAAATTGCTCTCTGTAGTCCAGCTAATGTGACCTGTTTGTGTCCAGCTGTTAAATATCAGTAGAAGAGACAGAATAGGGTTCCATCTTAAATCTTGTCTGCTGTCGCTGAGTTAATGCATTTTGAGTTTAATAAAATATTAAAATAAGTCTTAATACAATCCATCCTTAATTCCATAAACTATATGGGGGGGGGTGTCTAGATATTTTAAAAATCCATTAAATCAAAAGTGAAGCACAATATTTTTGTTATGGTGCTGTATATTGCACTCTACACTACAGTGACACTTTTATAATCCAATTTAAAATGTAATGAGCATGTAATGTGCTTAATATAACGAAATAAAGTCAGTACTGCAATTGGAACATACATACATACACACAGTACAGTGAGTTATATGCAGAAAGCAGTGAATAAGGCACCAATGCGACTGGACCAGAACACGGCTACTGGGGACTAGGGGGTGCTGCACTGCCTTCGTGATGCTAACAGTGGAGACGATTGGGTGGTTCTTTTTTGAGGTATGATATGAAAATTGTATAAAACATTTTATTGTATGTATGAATAAGGTTATTTTGTCCGAAAAAAACTACATATGAATATTTCTCTTATTATGCTTAGAAATGTTTTTTTTTTATATGATTATCCACCCATCCATTATTGTTAACTGTTTAATCCTGAGTGGGGTTGTGGTGGTCTAGAGCCTGTCCTGGAAGCACTGGGCTTTAGAGTATGAAACTACCCCTGGTTGGGATGCCAGTCCATTGCTGTACAGATTTTTCTATTTTTCTCTCTGTAAAATCCGTAAAATCAATGGCCGCTACATTGAGGATGGACTGTATGTACTGCTAATTGTTATGGCTGTATTCAAAGTTTTGAGAGAACTTTTAGTGATGAAACTGATGTATGTCTGTATTATTAATACTGACTGTGACTAACTTACAGATAAAAAGAGGTACGAACACACTTCCCTGTTGTGTTCCCAAGCAGGGGAGACCATATATTTGGGGGGGGGGGCATTAGAAACACAAAAACGGATTATTTTGTGACGTTCTAACGGCCCTTAGTGTAGAGTTTGTACATTTTTGCAAAACCAACTTAAAATATGATTAAGAAGGAAATGTGCAGCTACAGATCTGAACATAAGCTTAAATTTATAAACACTTTTCATAACACATAATATCTTTGTTCAGTGCTTTTAAAAATGACTTAATCCTGACCATGTTTTAAAATATGTGAAAAATTTATGATGCTTAATGCTTCCGAATTTTGGGTTTTAATCAATTTTTCAGTTTCTGGAATGTGTTGTGAGGACAGGGCTGGTATTATGTGGTCATTATTTCCATTGGTTCCCATTTATGGAGAGAATAAACAGAAACACAAATGATAGCTGTTAAAAGGCCATTTTGCATTCTGCTCGACTGAAGCCATAAAATGAAGAAGTATTTGTTTATTATTTTGTGTTCATTCAGGGGACATTAGGGTAACTTGCCATTCTTCCAGCGTGGAAAATGTGAAATTGATGAACTCACTGTAGCTTTTTTCACCACTGGCAGTTTTGGGGACGTGAACTGTAAGTAAAGGGTTTAAACTTTGGTTCGGAGCCTGTCGCCATGGTTTCCTGGAGGCTCTGGGGTGGCATGAGTGTGGAGAATGCCGGGGTGACAGGTCCTGGCTGTGTGCTACTCCATACAGGAATAGAATAGCATGTGCTAATGTGATCTGTAAAAAGGAGAGTCACCTGCTCCTCAGGTCTGTGTGTGTGTGTGTGTGTGTGTGTGTGTGTGTGTGTGTGTGTGTGTGAGTGAGAGATACCCTCCAGCTATAAATAAATATTGATTAATCTTCTTTGTAATAGTTGACTACCACCTCAACTTTAGGTCACTGCTCCTTAATTTTCTTAACAAAGCCTTGCATTTCAATGTGTAATATTAAAAGGATATATTTATGACAAAAGTACCAGCAAAATTTAAATGAATGAGTTTATGAGTTTTATACTAGCCACAGCAACACCTGTTGCTATTTGAGAGAGTTTTTAGCCTGCTCTATCGGTCTACTTTATCTAATCTGTTTTGCAGTTTTTATGGTATTGCTAATAATAAAATCACAATAAAATCATACGAAGAAGCTCTGTATATGTAAGGCATAATGACCATGCCGTGATAATTTAAAAAGAAGTGGGAATGTTAGTGATGAAGTTTGTCCACCTTGTAGAAAGCCAATGGGACAACCTCAGGGCACAATATGTAAGTGTAGTGCAGTACAAGAGATGCTGTATGGCTTCGGTGTCCACCGTTGTGGCTTCTGAGCTGTGCTCACAGCTGTGGAGCTTCTCTCCTGGTGAAAAGACAACGTCAGTTAAAATCTGTTAAGGAGCAGCTGAGTGGGAGGACGCGAGAGAAGTGCTAATGATCACGCCTCTTCCTCTCACCATGCCTCGGATGAGTCACTGCAGTGAGACAGAGCGCGCGCCGCGTGGGAGGCAGCTGGCTCAGAAATGCTTCACCCACCGCCCCCACCTTTAAAAAAACAGTGCAGTGTCCACGGACCGCAGCGAACAAGTGCGAATATCGATAAGGTCATTTTCCAAGATAGTGGGTCACACACCCAAATGGAAGCCACGAGAACTTAGCATCTGGGAGGGTGTAGCAGATATTTAATTTTTAAAATATTTAAATTTTTTTAAAAATTTAGTTTTGCTAAGTATCAGAAAGGATGGCGCTTTATTAATCCCCCCCAAGGGATTTTTCCTCATCAGCTCAACACAGAGGACACATAAGACATGTAATAAGGTGTGTGTGTGTGTGTGTATGTATATTTAGTTTAAAGTTTATTTCACTTGGCTAATGCTGTTCTGCAGAGAAATGTACGATATTGAGCCATTTTTATATAGTTTCTGCAAGTTTATATAGTTATTTTTATTGCATCAATTTAGGTTAAGTATCTTGGTGAAAGGTACTCCAATAGGAGAGGTATTTGAACTAATGTTTTTCAAGTCCAAAGGCTAACCACTATGCCATCGGCGGGCAGTTTAAAATGCATGTTATTGCTGATTTTCATGCATTTGTAGTAATTATTTTTTAACGCTTGAGAAATGACAGATAAAATGCCTTTCTTCGTGGTACAGCAACACGGCCCCTCTGGGGACGAAACCCTCCAGCTGCCACCCACTTAATGACATGTCCATTTGTTTAAGTTTTGTGTTACTTGCTCCCCTCTAGTGGTTCAGTCTGTTATACTCAGCTGGCAATATCACGATCGAAATGAAGACTTTATGGGGCAAATGATCAAAAGTCACATGAAACTTCCGCTTATTCAGGGTGATCCATTCACTCTTTTTAGCTGACTTGCCGAGTTGCTTGGGGAGATGTAGCATAAGGAACGGCATGGACACAGGGATGGACACGGAAGTGGCACGGAAGGATAAATGCAACAGATGTTGTTTTTCTGCCACATGCTCCGGACCCTCATGTGGAAATGCATTTACACAGGTGGTGTTTAATGGGGAGGGTC
Organism: Arapaima gigas; assembly: GCA_900497675.1. Classification (NCBI taxonomy): domain Eukaryota; kingdom Metazoa; phylum Chordata; class Actinopteri; order Osteoglossiformes; family Osteoglossidae; genus Arapaima; species Arapaima gigas. Next base: position 590,135 of record UFQX01000123.1, on the reverse strand, counting down.
ACTCAGTAGCGGAAGAGGAGCCTTGCTTTGCTTCCCTCCATGCGCAGGTGTTGTGATATAACCGTATGGCGCCTGAATCTACAAATGCAATTTTGGAATCCGTCTTTGGACGTCAGACTGATTGCAAAATCCCATTTCGACTGTAGTAATGTGACTAAATTCCAGGCTCTGACAACCGATTAAACGCACTCGCTCTTTCAGCTCATCTTTGGCTTCTCGGCACAAAGAAGTAACCTTCACAAGGCAATTTTATTCTCCTTAAGAAAAGTCCCTTTCATTTCTTGGAACTGGATGCCATAATAACCTTTCTCCTCGAGCTTTTTACTAGTAGCGACTATTATGTCTAAATTATGTCTGGTCCAGATGTTCCTGCATTCTGGTTGTTATTGAACAGGCAGTTTCCCCAGTAGGGACTGTTTGCCCATTTTTGTGTTGCCAGGGTTCTCATGCTGTATTTCAAGGAGTAGAGGTAGTAGACGGCAATGTTAATGCATTAAGGGTGTACACACATTCTTAGCATATTTAAAGCCTTTTTGGGGCAGTTTGTACTTCAAGCACATATTCCATCATTATGTGTCCTCTCCAGAAGTAGCTAAAAAACACTGTCCACAACTACATGGTATCTGACCCTTGACCTCACTGTTTCCTGCATGTAACAATATATTGTAAAACAAAAAGGATGTTACTAATATATCCTAGTGTATGTAAATACCTCGAAGTATCAAGTGAAATTGAAATTAAACTCCATTTACAGTGTCCTGATATTAATATGGTTATCAGTTAAGTGATGGTGCCAAGAAAGACATACTTTAATAGGAAAACTAGGAGCAGGATCAATTCAGTTCAGTTCTTTTCAATTCAATTAATTTCTCACCAGTGACTTTGTGCTGAATAAAGTTCTAGACTGTCATAGAAAGCCACAGTTGCAGTAATCCAGCTGTCACTGAGGAGAGGAAAACATACATTTCTCAACTACACAAAGATGACTAAACCTCTGGGGGTCTAAGGGCCAGTTGCTGCCCATCTCCTCCAATATTGTGGAAATGGGGGGTCTGTGTGGGTGTCAGTAATATAAGAAAAGCTATGCTACTGTGCAAGACTAAGCTATAGTTTCAGGACTACATTCCAGTAAAATAACTAAAAAGCTTTAAAAATGTAACTTTCAAGCATTGTTAAAATGTTAGTTAAGTGGGGTATATATTATACTAGATTTCTTTAGAAGAGAGGACACCAAAGGCTGTTCTGTTATGTATTTTCCTGTTATATATTTGATATTGTTAAGGGACAGGTTTTCCAAACTTATTCCACAGAACTGGTGGATTTGAACTCTTTTTGTTTTTATGATCAATGCAGGTTTGTGTTCTTTAGATACGGTCCAATAATCTGCAGGTTATCGGCCTTTTCTTCGGCAACAGTGCTACCTGCCCCCCAAACTTATTCATAAAAAAGTTCAATTGGTCAAACGCTGATGTTAAGTGAGATCATAATAATTGATGAATACATTAATTCACAACAAGGTAAACTTTACTCTCCTTTTTGTGGATATAAATCCAAAGTGACATCTAATTTTTTCCTCTGAGCAGTTTCTGCTTCTGTGGTGTTAGTCATCAAACTCAGGTGCTGCTGCTTGTAGCAAAAATCAAGGCCTGAAATGGGTGACTAATCCACAGTGTGTTTTTAAACTCGAATCACAACAAAATCTTTCTGTTTGATAATACTGCTCGTTTACTGACCTGTTCTTTGTCCTGGAAACTTTTATTTACTCAGCATGTTTGGCAAAACCAATATTACTGATCAATAAATGAAGAAACGATGGCACAGTTTTAGTTAAGATCTTCTGAGCTTGTAGGGGTTGATTTAGACTTGACCTATAGTGAATTGTTGCCAGAACTGTGCTGACTGACTGTCCCCAGGTGACTGCCAGCTGCCTTCCATCAGGCCTGGGGTGATAGGTGCTATAAGAGGCAACTTGTCTGAAACCCGAGAGCAACATGCGACTGCCCTTAAATGGAGTTCTTGGTGTTGTTGTTTAATTCAGTTTTTTCCCCATTTTTACTGTTTTTTTCCCCGTTTTCTAAAAAAGATTCGAGTTTTATCAACTCTTCTGTCAGTGGTACCATATGATGAACTTTTCACCCTTTTGTGGTCGCAGTTACAATGTACGCTAAGATGCAGCAGTAAATTTTTCAACTGTTGTGCAAAATCTCACTACTCCAGGGGTAATTATGTCTGTTTTCTTTGGCGTTCATTAATGAACTTTTTTTCATATAAACAGGAAAACTGACATGTTTTTTGGTTTTCTACCAGATTAATAATGGCTGTACTAGAGTTGTTCCTTAACTAGTTTCATCAATAATTGTGACACAGCAAAAGCCAGGGATTAAACCCAGTTGGATATCAGATTACAGTAGTCAATTTTAAGAGTTAATCTCTACACAGTGAAGTGTCAGATACAACAAAAGGAATCTTTGCTAAGAACCGAACGGCAGTGATAGATTGTTATGAGTTCACAGATCTTCCAGTCTGAACAACAGCCTTTGATAAGTTACTCTTGTCCTGCTGATACTGACCTGGACGTCGTATGTCACGAGCCGTTGCACGCATTTCCCTTTTAGCCTGGACTTGTCACCAAAAGCACTGAAATCTGCCAGCACAGCAGCACCATCATCTTCCTGCTGTCAAATTGACTGATCGTGTTGCTGTGGAGGAACTCTTCACTTTTACACCATATAAACAAATAATGCTTTAGCTCGAGCTGCATTGCCATATTTCGATTGCAGATGGAAAATTTCAACTGTTGTCATTACAAAGCGCTATTTTTTTTTACTGTATTATATATATTTATTTCCTTTAAAAATTTAACCAGTAATAAAGATAACTATACTCCAGTATGTAACTATGCTCAATTATATTAAAACTCTGTTGGCCTTTACCCTGCCAGTTTTTTAGCTAAACCGTCTTAACACAAATTGTACATTCTAACAAGTCAAATGTCACATAACTGAGGTATGTGGTACAAATCATGTCGACCAGTGTTTCTAGCATCAGTTAGTGTTCAGTTGACTGTTGGAATGGGCAACCCAAGTGACCATAGTGCCTTTGAATGTGACACGATATTTGGCACTCCCAAATGCCTGTCGTCCTGGGCTTTTCATGCACAACTGTATCAAGGGTTTAGCGAGAATGGTGCAAAAAGTAAAAATGTACCAGGGATCCACGATCCAGATGGGCTACAACCAGGAAAATCGCATCCTGAATTCAATCCTGCTGTGCATAATGTCTTTTGTGAATGCACCTCTTATTGGACTGTCTGAAATGGGCTACAGTAGCAATGGGTGGCAATACTTTCAGTGAAAAACAAAAAACTGTGTCTCCAGTGGGGACAGGGGCATAAATTGGACAGTTAAGGGGTTGAAAAAGTTGCCTGGTTAGATGAATCAAGGTTCCTTTTGCACCATGCTAATGTAAGAATCAGAATTTGGTGTAGGCAACGTGAGTCTCTGGAGCCATCCTAGTTGGTGCCAACAGTGCAGACTGGTGGTGGCAGTTTGATAGTGTGGAGAATGTCTTCCTGGCACACATTAGGACCTCTCATACCCAATGAACGTCTGAACATTCCTGAGCAGTTCATCCACATTCAGATAAATACTTCCAGCACAATATTGCACCATGCCACATTGCACATATTGTCACTGAATGGTTCCAGGAATATGACAGCAAGTTTTCATTCCTTCAGTAGTCTGCACAGTGCTCAGATCTCAACCCTATCCAGCATGATCAGGTGGAAAGGGGTGTTTGCAGCAAGACTGCGCTGCTGTCCAATTTTCAGTAAGTACACAATGCTGTCATTTCCACATGCCACAAAATTCCTGCACAGTGCATTCAGCATCTTATAGAATCCATGCCCAGATGAATTCAGGCAGTTCTGAAGGCCAAAGGAGACTCAAAATGTTAGTACATAGGTGTACCTAATAAACTGACAACTGAATGTATTTGGAAGTGGCTGAAGATGGGTGAAGAGTCCACATCAAAGGGCATCAGCAGGTTGTGTAGAGATTAAAGCTGTTGCTGACCCTGAAGAAGGTCCCAAGTTTAAACCACTGATTCCCAGGAGGGATGGGCAGCTACTGGTACTTGGACCCCATGAGGTTTATTTTTCTACCCTTTTTGCTGTTGGAAGTTTTGTTTTCCTCTCCTTAGTTGCCACTTGGCTTATTCGGCAAACTTTGTATGGCATAACTGTGGATAATCTATATTGTGTCTGTTTTTGCATCTCTTGGGCCTTTATTCAGAGCTTAGTGTCATCTTGTTGAGAAGAGTACAATATAAAGATAAATGACCATGGTACTTACCCTCAAGTGTATAACTGGGTATATATTTGTAAGTAGTTCAATATTAAAAGGCGAATACCTTTGAAGAAAAACCCTAGATATAAATGTAAGAACAAAGTGCTTGTGATGAGGGCAATTGTTCAGCACATATAGGACTACCTGCGATACCAAACTTTTGGGTTAAACACCCAAGCTGGGGTCTGTTTTGTGTGATGAACTGCTTTGCTTGAACCTTTGAGTGAACAGGCTACACAGAGGGTGTCAATAGCATATTGAAGAGCATTTTTGTCTTTTAACACATCATATTTGAAAAATTTCTGTCCATTCATATCAGATCTGGCATCTAAATAAAAAGGAGCAACTTCACTTCTTTGAAAAGATTGTTTGGATGGCTGTAAAATGCCTTCTCCGCAGCGTTTCACATAGCGTCGATGATGAGGCCGCAGAAATGTAAAACTGTGCAGTCGCGGACGTTAAAGTGAGGGGATATCGGGCGAAAAGCACGGAAGGCGAGGGTGCAGCTCTCCACGCTTCCGGCAGGGTTGGTTTTATACCTCAGCTACAGAGATGGAGTATAATTTAACTGCAGGCGAGATCATTGTCCTCTCTAAGCCTCTTAGCACTAAAATATTCATATTCTGGGTGCAAGAAGCAAATCTTTGATGGCAGCAGTGTAGAGGAAATGCAAAGGAATGGAAATGGGGAGTTTTAAACAGATGTGGTGTGTCTGGCTGCAGGCGTTTAATTATGGGCCTGCTATTCCTAGAACAATATGAGGGACTGCATGTGTACTTGTCTCCTTTGGCGCTGCTGATGGCCGACAGGACTGATCTTAGGAGCTCTATTTGTATTCGGGACGTAGCTTAGTGGTGCTCCTTGTCATGCTGCTGCGACTAGGTGGTCAGGAGGGAAGATCAAAGGAGTGATATTTCAAATGTCGTATAACGGTGCCGAGCACGAAATGCCCAAGATGTTTTAGGCGATCGACTCTGCCGACAACACCACACAAATGCGTAATTTCACAAGGAGCTTCAGCCAGTCTTGTTTTCAGTTGCCCCTGAAGCCCTCCCAGATGGAACAGTGGGTGTGGAGAGACAGCAGGTGGCATGGCACTTAGAGCCGCTCCATTTAGACACAAAGGATCCAGGTACCAGTCCCGCCTCTTGCTGTAGTGCCCTTGCCCAAGGTCCTTACCCAGAGGTGGGACAGCAGCTGTTACCCAGCTGTGTAAATCACTGTAAGTTGTTTAATATACAAACCTCATATTGTACGTCATCTTGGAGAAAAGTGTCATAAATAAAATTGAATGTTAAACATCATAAAGAGTTAAGGTCAGAATCTAAATAGTATTGCCACCTTCATTTTTATCACTTCTCAAATTATTATTACAATTATCCTGATCCATAATCAATTATACAGAAAGGTCTGGTTTTCAAGTTATAATGTAAGTTAGTGTAAGCTGCATTGGAGTTCACAGTAAATATGAATTGTTGTGAAGTTATTTGTATTTAATATTTTATTTTCTCATCAAAATGTGCTTTTATGTGTTGTAAGCAACTCATCTTCAAGCTCGCATGGGGTTCACTGCCAACAAACTGAGTGTTTATGCAAACATTTTCCAGAAGATGTTAGTGGGATGTGATAAAGTTAGAGCTTCTGAGTACAAATGTAGAGAGTTTGCCAGGAATCAAGGGCATTCTTTAAGTGATGTGTAGGAATGCTTGTCTTCGGCTGGCACCAGAAGGTTGTTGGGACCTGAGGACTCGGGTGGAGAGCAGCAGACACAAATACTGGAGAGGATTGGCTTTAGTTATAGATCTTCTGAATGCTCCAGAATTCAGCTCTCAGCAGGATGGAGCTGCTAAAGCACACAGCCACAGCTGCACTGGTCTCCCTTAACAATGAGCAAGCAAATGTCCTTTGGTGGCCCAGTCAAAACCACCTCTCAAATGCCACTGAGGATGCTGGGAGGACTTGAAAAACGGGGGTCTGTAAATGATCTCTGAACAGCCTAACAGAGCTCGGGAAAATCTTCCAAGAAAAAAAGGAGGTGAATTTGTGCAGAGCTGATGCAGAAAGTCTCCCTGAAAGACTTGCAGCTGTAAGTGGGGTCAAAGGTGCTCTCGGCGGCACACGGGTCTCAATATCGAAGAGGGTGGCGCGTTTTGGCTTCTGTACTTTATACATACTGTAACTTATCTGGCTCTCAGAAGTCAGTAATTTTGAATAAAATATTAAGTTGTAAGAAATGTATGTATTTGTACTATAGTTTTACAGGGTTGAGTGAAGAACCATGGGAAAGGTCGATATTTTTCTGAAGCGCTTTATAACATGTACCTTTTGTTTATGTCCAGGACCTTAACCACATAGCTTACCTGCTCCTCTTCTGATGCAATCCAGAGAACACAAGTGTTTTGAAGTGTTTCCCAAACTCTACATGCTAGAATGGTGAGACCTAAGGCGCCATATAGAGGATGTTCTCTGCTTTCAAATGATACAACATGCTTTCTAGTGGGGCTTGCACAGCCTCCTAGAAAACCTAGAAATACAGCACGAATGGGGTAGAACTGCAAAATCCCAGTGTGATAAGTTGACAGAGGCCTGTCCAAACAGATTTACAGCTGTAATCCAAACAAAAGGTGCATCCACAAAGTACTGGTTAAAAGATGTGCACCTATTATGCAACCAAGAAGATCTTATTAAAGGTGAAAGTCAGACATTATTTGTTTTGATTTCAGTCCTTCAGTGATGTAGACTTGGGATATGCACTGTACAGTGAAAAGCCTTTTTTGCTGGGTCTCAGGCAGACATGACAATCTGCATGAATGTTCTTGCTAAATAATGGACTTCGATTTCTTCGTTCACCTCGTGTGAGAGTGGAAGTAATGAAAAGAGTCCTTTCTAAGGCCAAGGTCTTGGGCCACAAATTTGCAGTCCGTTTGAATGGGGAGGTGTCATAGATCCTGCTTGAGATGCCTTGTTTTCTCTGTACCCACTATAGTGTACCCAAACTTGGTTCTTCATTATTCTCTCCTGCTTATTAGATCATCTACTGTAGGCTCCTGCAGGAGAGGTGTCAGATGTGCTGCTCGCCCCAGGCGACGTATTAATTCTGGCACCGGGATGCATGCGGCCAGCCTCGGTAGCTCTGGTATAAATATAAATGTGGAGCTGATAAGATAATAGGAACGGAGGAGCTTGGAGGATCCGGAGCTGCTGTTAGAGGGTTGCAAAGTGGAAGCGGCGCTATGTTTATTGTCTTATGGTCTCTGGGTGGACTGCTGTTCAGATCTAGCTTTGCTAGCCTGTAATCCATTAAAAATTTTAGTTTCACACAATACAACATTGTTTTAAACAGTTCAGCTGTCACTATAATAAGCCCATCGATTCATTATCAATAGCTGAATGTCCAGATCAGGGTCACGGTAGTCCAGAGTCTATCCTGGAAGCACAGCGAGTGAGACAGGGTTCACCCTGGGTAGGATACCAATACAACACCGCAGACACTCGCACTGGGGACAGTCTAGTCACCAATCCACTTGAAGCACATATCTTTCACTGTGGGAGGAAACCAGAGCCCTTGGAAGAAATGTGTATGAACGCAGAAGAACATGCAAACACCATACAGACTGAACGGAATTCAATCTCACAGTTCTGGGTCTGTGAGCCGCCGTGCCACCTTTGTGATATTTAATTTAATTTGCAACCTGTCCACATTGATAAAATACTGGACGTCCTTACATGTGGTACAATTAGGGTAAACCGCTGTGTTCATGGCGTCCCTAAAAATTAATGTTGGAGACGCTTTCATGCACATTTCATTATGCAAAAAATGGTAAATGGTAGCATTTTATAGTGGGATTAAAGTACACAAATACTTGGTGAGTCATCGGCCTACCATACTGTGAAAATTGCGTGTAAAAAACATTTTAGGACATTTATGGGAAGCGTAGAATTTTTAAAGACGTTGATGTGCCAAGTTTAACACCCCCAAGAGTCTGTGAGTCACCAGCAGCAGCATATTGTCAGAAGTATTCGTGAAAATGTGTGCAATAATAATCCCCTCACACACGTGGTACGTGTCTAACGTGCTCCATTCATGTGATTTCTCTGACATTCTCTGACCTAAACTGACTCATGTTTGACCACTAAAAACATACTCAGCTGTTTTAAAATTTAATTGAACTTGGTTATTGATGATGTAACTCTAAGAATCCTCTGACTTGGTGGTCCAATTCATATAAGGACCAAAAAAGCATGTTTTCTTCAGTTTTTGCACCATGCACAGGAACTCTCCCTGCCCCTCAGAGCTCCTGAATCCCTCCCCTTATGAAGGGTCTCAAACCTGTCTTCTTCAAACCCATTTCTCTCCTGATCTCCTAGTAGTTACTTAAATGAGTCCAACATCATCTGCAATGGGTATATGCGTATTTTTTGTTTGAATGTCACTTCTATAGGCAGCTGCTTGAGGGGTGTGAATCAGAAACATGGTGGCATCAGACAAAGAATCTGTGTTCTGTATCTGTGTCTAAAGCTCTTTGATATAACTTTACTTTCAACTGTACATCAGTCTGCTAAACAAATAAATGTACACTACAGTCTAAAGACAATACAACTAATAATGAAGGACTGCTGTTTGCTGACTTTTCCTGTATCGGACTCTATGCTTCTGTGAAGTGAGATAGTTTATTTGAACTCCTTGTGTTGACTTGTTTTGCTGTGACTGTCCCCAGAGGAACTGGGGTCCAGACGGTGGCACTCTAGCAGTCCAGGAGCGACGGCTTCATGTTGGGGTGCACAACGGCTGGGGCTTCCTGGAGCGGCCGCAGGTGGTGGTGCTGGAGCCCGAGAGCGAGGGGCCAAAGAGCCGCATTGGGGGTGTGCGGCCGAGCTCTGGGAACAGGCTCAGGTGTGTGACCTCCTCCCCTACCTGGTGGTGAGGCACATTGCCAAATCCATGAAACGGGTTGGTTTCTCACAGGCACTGTCGCCCCGAATAGCAGGTGTGCACCAGCAAGTGACAAAGTATCACCTAGCTGCACTGCCACCAGTTGCATATTTTTACAGATATTGTTCCCTCCAAAAAACAAGAAGATACTCAAATCCCTGCTGAAGCTGTTTTGCGGTTTCTGCTTCCAGCTACAGTAACACCTCCTCTTGTTTTCTATAACCAGAATACGAACACAATTGTTTTCATCATGTCAGTGTGTTTACTGTATAGATACAGTACTTATATATAGTAGGTGTAGAAAGTGTTTGTTCCCCTTCACTGCTTTTTTGTAGAAGTAAAAAACATTTGAGTTAGATGTGCTTGTGTGTGTGTGTGTGTGTGTGTGTGTGTGTGTGTGTGTGTGTGTGTGTGTGTGTGTGTGTGTGTGTGTATGGTTGGCAAAATGCACAAGACATTTTGTTGGGCCATGATCATTTTTTTTGCTTTTTTGTATTAAAAAAAATCCACCTTTGAAAAGTATTCACCCCCTAGCATTTGCTATTACAGGTAGCAGTCCTGGGTGGCACAGTGGTTATACTTGCTTGCCTTGCAGTTTAAGAAACTGGGTTCAAATTCCACATCCTGTTGTAGTACCCCTGATCAATGAACTTATATTGAATTGATAAAAATTCAATGTAAAAATTACCCAGCTGTGTAAATGGCTAAGTCACTTTGGAGGAAAGCATCATCCAAAAAATGAGTGTCAGTGTCTGTTTTACATCAATGGTTATTCTGACAAGACACTTGGGGGTGATGAACTCCTCACCCCCCACTGTTTTGACTCGTGATCCTGCCCACTGGTTCACTGATCTCCCCCTTTTTGTGTTGCAGCTCACAGACCCAGGTCCTAGCTCTACGCAGCTGTCTGCAGCTCCACGGCATGGTGCACCACCCGGCGTTTGCTGTCGTCTTCCAGCTGGAGTATGTCTTCTCAGCGCCCATTGGCGGAGATGGCAAGGTAGGAAGGGAGCTCTGGAGCATCTCCTGAAGCTGTTTACTCTCCTTATGAGCATGCTTGCTCTGCACTTGTGCACCATCCCACGGGAAATGGAGTCCTCTGCCCAGGCAGCTGCGGTCAGTAACTGACAAATGCCGAGAATATGCGTGTCCTGCCAGCTTTGCAGGGCACACCAGGTTTGTCTGGACATCCTTGTCTTTGTCCTTGTCCCACCGGTCCCCTTTCACAGCTGCCTTGAGCAGCACCATGACAGCCAGGCTGGTCAGCAGCCCAGGATGCGATCACAGCAGGGCTTGCCTCATGGACTCAGTCCTGCTTATCTGTTCTGGTTACTCCTGCCTTCAGGAATGTTGCCTGAAATGGCTAAAAAGCACAAAGAGCAAGAACACAGGAAGCAGAAGATATTTCTCATTAATAGGTATTATTTTAAGTGGCCTGTTTGAATTTTGGGGCCCACCAGATGGTTTCATAGGAGCTGTCCCCTTGCAATAAAAAATTATGAGTTCTAATCCTACTTCCTGCTGAAACACAATTTATGAAGACACTTACCCTCAATTGCCCCGTGAATACGACCCAGCTGTATAAATGGGTAAAATGATAAGTAGCCTAACATTTTAAGTTGCTTTAGAGGAAAGAGTAAGATAAATAAATGAAAACACACATAAATCTTTTTAGACATATAGTTTGTATATGTGTAGGGCCAGCAGGTGGAAATGTGAATGAAGAGCTGGATGGAAGTATCTTTATTGTCATCCCTTTTAAACAAGGGGGGTCATGGAGACCCCATCTGGAGGACAGTCATGCCTGAGAGGTGTCCTGGCAAACGTCCGGCCAGTCAGCTGCTTGACCTCAGAATAATATTATGATATCTTCATTCTTTATAATCCCCCTGGGCCTGATTCAGCATTTTAGCTGTGTGTGTGTGTGTGTGTGTGTGTGTGTGTGTGTGCGCGCGCACACGAGAAATTTACCACAAAATTATGTTGTTGTCTCACAAGCTGTCAGCAGTGGATGTTGGATGTAGATACAACCTCATTCCTCAACATCTCCTGTAGACCCTCCCCCATCCTCCTGTGTAAAACACACACACACACACACACACACACACACACACACACACACACACACACACACACACACACACACACACACAGAGTGGTAAGTTATCCGTGTATCTGTGTGTACGCAGGAGCTCGTACCCCCAGGACCAATGGTGTTGCTGGTACAAGTAACCAGATGACATGCTAATTTTATCCCCCACGTGATTCAAATGCATTAAATGAGTTGATTTGGTACTGTGAAACAAAACACATCCACCTACTTTCTACTTTTTTGTACACACAATAAATATAAGCATCACTGGCGCTCTTGCAGATATTTCAGCATAGTGACGTGTGTTGTGGCTGTGAGCTTCATGCAGCAGGTGGTGTGGTGGTTAGGGCTGTTGCCTTGGCGTGCGAATGACCACTCGCAGCAATATGTGCTTTAAGACTTCCTGTCATTTCTGAGGAGTCATAGCAGAAAAAAGGTGCATAATCAGTATTATATTTTTATACGGTCATATATGCAGGCAGCTTATTGCATTCTCTATAATGAAATAGTGACAAAAATATTTTTTAATCAAAGAAATAATAATAGTTTGATCTACTGAAATGACCATCGTCATAGTAAGTGGTGTAGGTGCATGAAGACATGAAACATATTCATATTTCTTTCTTAGTTAGAGATCCTTTTTAATCCATGAAAGAATTTTATTTCTTGCATCACTGCCCGGTCTTGTGATTTTCAAAGGTTTAGTGACCAGTAGGTGGCGCTGTTCAATGTAAAATGAAAACATGGTCTCGTTTCATGTCCTAAAGTCCACACTCATCCTCATCTGTGAATCAAAGCGAAGGTCTTTTTATACGTATTTCTTAAACACTTCTTTCTGAGGTGGAGGATTTGGATATATATGTCTGCGTTTAATGTAACATGTCTCAGACCTGGTGTTGATCTATTTCTTACATTGTTATTATCAGGAGACATAAAGGTACAGTGCTGGAATCTCTGATTCTCTGTTTTTAACTCCTTGGTTTCAGTCATTTTCTGTTTTAGGCTATATTTATCTCAAAACATCTAATGTAAGTATATTTGATTTGCAAATAAAAAATCTACAGGGTGACCATTACCTAAATCAGTACTATTGCTCTTAGACTTGTAAATGCTCACTATACATATTTCATTGGGCCAGCAGGTGGCGTAACAGTTAGAGCAGGGTGAATACCTTACAAATGGAAACTTCTGGGTTTGAATAACCCCCCCTGCTGTAGTACCAACCAAGGGATTTACCCCGAACTGATCCAGTAAAAATTGCCCAGCTGTATAAATGGGTAAGGAGTCGCTGTAAGGAGCTTAATATATAAACCTCACATTGTTAGTTGCCTTGGACAAAGGAGTTGGTTATATATTAATTGTTTTGTAATCCATTAATTCTTCTAACATCATTTGTTGTGTGCTGTTACAAAGCACCAATTCACTGTCACCTGTATGTATTTTCCTCCATTTGTCATGATTTTTCCCTGCCTGCAAAGGACACACAGTTCATAGGGGAACTACTGCCTCAGGTTATCATGAGCGATGGCTGTGTTGGGTACCGTCCAACCTGGTTCTCTCGGACCCGAGTCTCCGCTCCATCACTCAGCGTCACAATAAATCAGTGCAGATTGAAGGAGCATCAGCTTTGGTGATTGTGGTAAAACCTGTTTGAACACGTGCTGGGATGATGGCAGCAAGGGCCGTCATATATGCACCACTGTAGAGGTTTTAACTGTTTAACTCCCAGAACTGAAGTGTAAATGTGACGAAAACCCTTTGAGTGAAGCATTTTCTATCTTCCTTTTCCCTCATTTAACTTTGTTTTTGGACTTTTTTTTTCAGGAGTGAAAATCATTTTCAACTAAATTCAAGTTTCATTTCTATGCTGGATCTTATTGCCAAGATGGGTGTCAGCTTTCCTCTGTGGGAATGAAACTGGCTCAGTCCTCCTTGTCTGCTGCCACCAGTAACCCTCTTGGGCTGGGCAAGTAGATTTTGTCGTAACCGGATCGGATCCCTCTTCCAGATGAACGGCTCTGATCCTCCCTTCATGGTGGGAACGCGTACCAATGTAGTGCTACGTTGCAACCTGCGGGGTTGCTTCCGGTGAGCAGTCAAACGTCAGTTGAGATGGATGGCAGGTGACTTTCTTCAATATGTCTTAATACGCCGCTTGTCTTCCTCAAGTGTTTGATCTCAAAATTTCAAAATTATTAATTTTATTATTCTCTTTATTTATTCATTGTCCTGACACTTTTCTTCAAAGCAGCTTACAGTTTTAGGTTTGAAAATTAGCCTACATTTATACAGCTGGGTAATTTTTACTCATAAGTTCAGGGGGTAACTACCTTGATCAAGAGTACCACAGCAGGAGGTGGCATCCAAACCCAGTATCTGCTCCCCCTCAAATGAACTGGTGCAGTTTCACAGTAGATCCACTATATTTATTTGAATCCAGGATCTTTGACTGCTAGTGATGGATCTACTCTTTACAGAACCAGTTTTTTTCCATAGCATATTATCATTCCATACCAGCTGTATCACATTTTCCCTGCGCTTTTTGCCCTGCATATTTTAATTTGCGCTCAATATGAATTTCTGTGGGAATGACAAAGATTTCTCTATGTCAAATACAACTGGTATGTTTTTATGAATGGAAATCTGGTCTGTGAGCTTTGATCTCACTCCAGATGAACTGAAAATGAAAGAGTGGCTGTGGCTGGAGAACTACGGTGGCTGTGTTGTGTGTGTGGTCTTTAGCGTCACTTACTGAGTAGTGCTGTCCAGAGCCAAGTGTGTGGAGCAGCCAAATCGCTCCTGTCCCAACACCCACCTGAGATGGCCTGAGTGGTGCTGCGCAATTCCTTTCCTAATTTTTCATTTTAATTTTTTCTCCAAGCCAAGTGAAACAAGCGATTAAGGCACCAGAGAAGATCAATAGACACACATTTGAGTGGAGCTGAGCAAAATATCTTTGAAATTCTTGAAATCCATGGTCATGTTTGGCATTTGCTGAAAGCGTGTGTGTATGTGTGTGTGCGTGTGTGAGAGACTGACTTTCTTTTCCAACTCATGAAAGACCAGTGAAATGAATCACTGTTAAAAGCAAAAATCAATAATAAAGTGACAGTGAACACATGAAATGCTTTCCATAATGAAAGGACATTTAATAAGTGCACTTAAAATAACTAAATTGAATTATTGTGAGGTTGCTAAGAGGCTGCCTTTGCATAAATGCGTCACTTGTGGTTTGAGGTTTGCCTTTAGTCTTTACCCGATGTTTGTGCGGATGTGATTGAGGTAGAGCATCCCACAAGCCGCCTGAGAAGGACGCTTCACCTGATGCTCCAACGTTCATTAGCACCGTCTGGACTAATGGTGGCCAAATGAATCTGGCGCTTTTCTCCAACGTCATGTGCGAATCAGAGGAAATGGAAGTGCAGTAAATGACAAGCAGGGGGCTCAGATACATATGTACTCGTGATTATTGAAGCGCAACTTTGTATGATACCATAATTTTCATACTGGACATATTCCAGTCATGAATAAATATGAACAAGGTGCACAGAAGGATTTACAATGATCAAGTCTGTCATTCTGAAATCAGATCTCAGTAGGTCAATATTCAAGATCAATCCCATTTATAAAGATTGAAAAATCATCTGAGGTTTCAGCCTAATGGGCATCATCAGCTACATTTTTATGAACATCCAGTCCAACAATTCAGCAAAAATTCCCGTTCTTTAAACATCTGTGAAGCTGCTCCCAACATACAGCAGAAAGAATCCCTCGTGTTTCGTTAGTTCTGCACTTGTGTTGTTTGTGCCATGAAAATGTCAGTTTCTGCTAATTCTGCTTTTAAGATAATGGAAATTATTTTCCGAGGCGGTGACATCACCCAGCCCCCCCCCCCCCCCCCCCCCCCCCCCCCCCCCCCCCCCCCCCCCCCCCCCCCCCCCCCC